>CAUYQG010272866.1:0-106645 GCA_963574415.1 Tarsius wallacei
GGAAGTGAGTGCTAGCTCTCATATCCTCTGTGTAGCCCAGCATATCCTGATCTCAAGCTCCAAAACCTTTCTTGAAACTTGAAAGGACAGCATAGCTGGAAGAAGAAAAGACCAAGAATAAGAAACGATTCTGGGGAGAGAAAAGCTAGGGAAGATTTATCTGTCTGGCATAAAAACCTACTTTAAAGCAATTGTAATAAAAACAGCTGGAATGCAGCTACAAAGAGAAAGTTGTATATAAATCATGCAGAAGAGGGCCCAGAATTAGATCAAATTATATAAGAGGCTATAATGTACAAGGGAGACATCAGTAAGCAATACAGAAGGAAAATTTAATAAATCACATTGAAATACTGAGGACAAAATTTGAAAAAGGAATTAGATCCACACCTTATTTTGCTCACCAAAATTAAAGATAAATATTTAAAGGTAGTAAATAATAGGTAAAAAGTAGCATAAAATTCACCATTAGCCATACTTCTTTGCACATATGGGTGTAGTGCAATGCCAACCCAGTGACAACCCAGGCACACCCTGGATATGGCCCCTAGCAGGGGGATGAAGCCTGGAGGTGGCCCACTCAGGCTGGGTCCCCTTCCCATCAGGCTCCATGCCTGGGCATGCAGGTCACGCTGAGGGCATGGACGAAGTGTACTCTGCGCCTGCAGACCACAACTTGCTGCTATGCGTAGTGAATGGCCTTGTACACCCTTCTTTGAGGCAGTCGGCCCCCCTGCGTTGGTTCAGACCAGATCAAGCATGCCTGGATCAATGCCCATAACCTTTGGTTACCTTTAGTTCACTTTTAGTCCATTATAATACTAAAAATTCCACCCCAGAGAGAAATTGCTGCCATTTTGTGTACATGCGATGTATATGCCTGTTCTCACACTATGCCTGTACATTGGAAACCCTACCCTTTTCACGCTTAACCCTGTATTCTGTACTCTACCCTATGGAAAATGCTATATAAGCTGTGCACCTTTGACAATTGGGAATAGTTTTTTCCTGTCCAGCTGGCCCCTCCTGGACCACCTTCCCTGTACATAAGTTCCTGCATAAAGCCCATGTCTTGTCCATTGTCTCATGGTCATTTTTTCAGCCTCTTGGGGTCTTTGGAGGTCTGGCACTATAGTAGGGGAGGTGAAAGAAAGCACACTTAGGGAGTGACTACTGTATGTGTCCTAAGTGTATGTACCTTTTCTCGCTTAGTCTTTACAACAGCCCTGCAGGACAGCTGTTCCTCTCAACTTTCAGATATGGAAACTGTGACTTGAGAAATCCAGTGATTTTCTCAGAGTCCCATAGGGACAATCAGAAGAGCCTCAATGTATCTGACTCCACATCCTGGGCTGCCCAATGACTGCCCACCAGGCCAGGGTGCAGGGGAGATGGGGCTGCCCAGTGGAGATGATAGAACCTTGGTGCCAGTCCAGTCCTAGATGGACCTGGGATGGTGGGAAGGGGGACAAGTTAGAAACAAGGTTGAGGGCAAGGCCGCAGCCAGTGGTACAGAACTGATGAGTCTGGCAAGGAGAAGAAAGGAGAAAACGCATTCCAGGGGCACCCAGGGGCTGCCTGGACCCAGGGGAGGAGGACGAACCACTGGGTTCCAGGGAAAAGTTGGAGAGCTGATGGACATGTTGGGGCACATCCACTTGCTCCTTTAGCATCCAATGCCATCTGTCCAGACATAACCTTGACTGCCCTTTGTGAAGGGTCTGAGGAAGGCATGTATTGTCACAAAAATCAGGGACATTGGGTCAAGGAAACTTGAGTCTACTTGTGTTTCTGCCACTTTCTAGGTATGTGGCTTTGATCCAGCAGCCTAACCCATCTGAGTGTTAGTTTCCTCATTTGTATGTAAGGATGACAATGACTACCTCCCAGAATCCATGTGGAGATTAAATGAGACAAGTCAGGCAAAATGCTAGGCATAATGAATGGCATAGAATAGGCATTCGCTCAATATTTGTTGACAAAGCGACTGAACTATATTTATTTATTCAATGTATATATTTGTTCATTAGTGCTGAAAAAAGCTTGAAGCCAAGGGAAAAGGAGTTTATCTAGCTAGTTCTTCTTGGAAGACAAGAATTTCACATTTTCATCAGTTGTAGTTGAAACATTCCATTTCGGGAAACTGGGTCAAGCCATATCACTGTGCATTAATTAACAGCTGTGATTCCAGCAACCTGTAGAAAGATGAGAAAATGGTCCGGCGCCTGCAGACAACCACAGCAACAAACGTGCCTCTGATGACAGTGTCCATCATCAGCACTCTTCCAGTTGCATGGACCTTCACAGCTTACAAAGATCTGCCACCCCCATGATCACATATCACTCACCTTCAAGGAAGATCATGGTGTCCCATGTTGTAGATGAGGAAATTAAGGCCCCCTAGAGGAAAAAGGACTCGCTTAGGTCATGCCTCGTGGTTTATGACAGAGCTGGTGTGGGAAGCCCTGAGATGTACCTTAATTGTTTTCTAGGTTGGTCATGGCTACAGCATGTGCTTGGTTACCTTGTTAAAGACTTAAAGGATGAAGGCAAGGAGGGTCATGCCCGGCGTCATCTGCCTTTCTCTGCCCTGAGCCCCTCAGGTGGAGGTTCTGAGGATCTCATCTGTAGATTACACCCCATCCCTGTCCCAGAGTCAGTTTGGAAGGAGACAGAGGAGAGCCCAACAGCTTCAATCTTATGGACTTATGGAGTCATAGGAGCTGTGTTCATAATATCATTGCATCCTGGGACCCAGCAACCTCTCAGGAAACTGTCATCTTCTTGGGAGCCATGGAGATCTGGCCTGAGAACTTGGGTGAAGTTCAGTTCAGGGTTAAGGGTGATGTTGTTTATTTGGAATGACAGTATGTTACGCAGGTGGGAAAGAACCTGCTATGTCTTGAGCACCTACAACATGCTGTCCTTATATTATCCATAATCCTCATGGCATCTTGTGATACTGTTAGTATTCTCTGTATATTGATGATGGAGCAGAAGCTTGGAGAGTGACATCTTATACAGCATCTCAAAGCTGGTAGTTGTTCAAGGATTCAAATCCAGTTCTGTGTACTAAGATTCCATGCCTTTCTCATCAAGCTCACTAAGGGTCCCCTGTGACAAGGCAAAATCTGATGTCCTCTGCTTTTCTGGGGAGGGCTGAGTCATGGGCTTTGATTGCTACTGCTACTGCAAAGGCAGGAGTTAAACACAATGCTCTGTTTGTATCCAGTCATTGAATTACACTCAACTGTTGGGTTCCCACAGAATCTGTGCAGATGGAATGGGGCCTCCTGCCCGCACCCTGTGCATGTGCAAGACGGAACCAACAGGGAGAACCAGGCTGGAGCACAGCAGCCACAAAGACTCTCGTGGAGATGCCACGTGGGACCAGAACCTGCCACCTCCAGAGGTAGGGGTCATGTTCTCCTTCCTCCCCAAGGCTGCCTCTCACCTGGCTGGCTCTTCCCCTTCCTCCATAGGATTGGAAAAAGGGCCTGTGTTTGGGCCCACCAGCCTCTCCCAAAGGGTCTCCCCTCATGCGTGTGAGCCCATCTTCCCCCGTCCCATCTGTTCCCCCATGCTGCGCCTTGCTAGGGACAAGACTGTAGTTCGGGGTAAGTAAACTCAATTTAGGGAAAAGTATTGGAAAGACAGGTAGGAGTTGCAGACCCAAGGTGCTTTCCAGTTTAGCTTTACCTACTGTGAAGATGACCCTGGGTTGACTCCTGGGTCATATTACTACTTGGAGCCCATGAGGAAAAGGGTTGGATTGATTTTCATCTCCATGGTTCATGATACACCCCCAAAATGCCAACCTGGGGAATGTGGTCAAAGACAGAACTGACCAGAGGTGGCATAGAGGCACACTTTTCCAGTCTGTAGTTGTTCCTGTCTACCCTGGCCAGATGGATACTCCTGGGACACTCTGCGACTTGCTCCCCAAACCCCTCATTTGGAGGGTCTCACTCTGTTGCTCAGGCTGGAGTGCAGTGGCATGCTCATGGCTCGCTGCAGCCTCAACTTCCTAGGCTCAGGTGATCCCTCCGCCTAAGCATCGCGATCAGCTGGGACTATTGGCACCTGCCACCACACTCGGCTAACTTTTTATTATTATTATTATTATTATTTTATTTTTTGTAGAGACAAGGTCTTGCTATGTTGCCTAGGCTGGTCTAGAAGTCCGGGGCTCAAGCGATCCTCCCGCCTCGGCCTCCCAAAATGCTGGGATTGCAGGTGTGAACTGCTGCACCGTCTCAATGTTTTACTTATATACTCTTTGCGGAACCCGGCGCCCCTGGATTCAGGCTCCAACCTGCCTCTCCAGGCTTATTTCCCCTGCTCTGACCCACCTGGTCCTAAGGCCCTGCTCGGTTCCTCCATCTGTGGTACCCTCCCACTGGCACTGATGAGGGTTGAGTAAGAAAACCTGGAAAGATCCTGAGAGACCATCGTGCCCAACTCTCCACCTAGAGAAAGAGCTGTCTGAATGTAACTTTTCTGTCTTGCTTCTCCAAGCAGCTTCGCCTGGGACTTGGCATTTCTGGTTCTTCTAAAACATTTCTTTAGATAACAAGAGATCTGCCTCCTTGCTACTTATGTCCAGTGCAGATGCTTTTTGTGCCACCCACACACCTTCCAGGTAGCCCTTCCCAGGCACTTGGGTTCTCTCTGGTCCCCTGTGCCATAGTAACTCGATGGTGTTTCACCATTCAGCAGTATGCGTGAGCGCTGCCAACTTCCTTTGTTTTCTCTCTCAACACCTGCCTTATCCTCTCAAGTTCTTCTGAGCTCCTTGAGGCTGGGGCTGTTTCTCAATCGAGCCACTTCTCTATCTCTCCTGCCTGGCACCAAGAAGCCCATGCAACTATCTGGGCCCAGCATCTTGTCCTGTCCTCAACATTTCAGATGGAACTGAAGGGTAGGCTTTGCAAATGGCCTCATTCGCTCACCGTGCACTGAGGGTCTTCAGGTCAACCTGGCCTTTAAGTGCTTACCACCTAGAGGAAACTGACATGCAAGCAGCAAATCATGAAACTGTGGGGCCTTTCCTAGAAAGGAGGTATATAGGGAATTCTGAAGGAGCAAGGGAAGGAGCAATCAACAGACCAGTGCTGGGGTGAGCTGAGCCCAGGAGAGCTGAACCTGGAAGAAGAGGCAGGAATAGCCTCTTCTTTGTGCAGGAAGAAGGTCACAGCAGGGAGTAGGCTGGAGGACTCAGGGTTTCTATTCACCAAGTGCCTCAAAAGTGGTCTTTTATCTCCAAATGTCAGACAGATAGCCACAGAGATACACAGACAGTTTTGAAAAAAGAAGATCACTCTATAACTGTAACTACTGTTCCATGCCTAGGGTGACCAACTTGCCCTGGTTCACCCAAGACTTTCCTGATTTTAGCACCAAAGTCCCTTCAATCTGAGCAAATCAGGATGGGTAGTCGCTCTGCTTAGAACTCAGGCTGGAAAAGCAGTATGAATTCTTTTATTCTGTAAACCCTTTAATTAGCTCCTGACCAGCATAATTGCATTGCATGGAAATGTTTTTGTGCTAAAGGCATTAGTGAGTCAGTGGCAAACGTTTAAAATTTTCTGCCATTTTTGAAATCCTGTATGGGGATTTCTTTGTATTTTCTGTGCACTGAATATTTCAATTGCAAAAGGCTTTGGTTGTGGATAAAGGACATGGAGAACTTGGAGGTGGGAGATGACATGGCATGTTTTGGACAAGGCTGTAGTTTGGGGTAAGTAAACCCAATTCAGGGAAAAGTATTGGGAAGACAGATAAGTAAACCCAATTCAGGGAAAAGTATTGGGAAGACAGGTAGCAGATCCAAGGTGCTTTTCCAGTTTAGCTTTGCCTACTGTGAAGATGACCCTGGGTTGACTCCTGGGTCATATTTCTCGGAGCCCGTGGGCAACAGGGCTGGATTGATTTTCATCTCTGTGGTTCATGATACACCCTCCCAAACACCAACCTGGGGAATGTGGGCAAGGACAGAACTGACCAGAGGTGGCATAGAGGCACACTTTCCCAGTCTGTAGTTGTTCTTGTCTACCCTGGCCAGATGGATACTCCTGGGACACTGTGCTACTTGCTCCCCAAAACCCTCATTTTTTGGGAGGGGGTGAGGGTCTCACTCTGTTGCTCAGGCTGGAGTGCAGTGGCATGCTCACAGCTCATTGCAGCCTCAACCTCCTGTGCTCAGATGATCCTTCTGCTCCAGCATTCCCATTAGCTGGAACTATAGGCATGTGAACATGCCTGGCTAATTTTTAATTTTTTTTTTTTGTAGAGGTAAGGTCTCACTGTGTTGCCTAGGCTGGTCTTGACTCCCGGGTTCAGCTTGACTCCTGCCTCGGCTTCCTAAAATGCTGGGATTACAGGCATGAGCTGCTGTACTCAGCTTCAGTGTTTTGCTTATATATTCTTCGGAGACTCAGAGTGAGGATATCTGAGGTTCAGGGGACATGCCTTTGTGCAGAAAGGGTTGTGGAAGGGACACTGGAGAGAGGACAGGGGTCACAGGGTTCTATGAACCAGACCAAAGATTCTATCTCATAGCCTTAGGGTGCAAAAAAAAAAAAAAAATGTCCTGCAAAGAAATATCAAGGTTGGACCAGAAATTCCACTTGGATGCAGTTTTGGAGACTTGACTAGGGTGGGGGTATAAAAGCAAAGAGCTGAGGTGGAGACCATTCTGGGGGCTTCTGGAATCATGCAGGGGCAGTTCTGTAGAGTTGGAGAGAAGGCACTGTTTAGTAGGAGAAATGGACTGATTCAGGGATTGGTTGACTGATTGATGGTGGATGCGGGGCAGGGGGAGGTGACTCGGGCTCTAGGTGTCAGGCATGGTCACCCACCAAGACAGCGATTTCAAGAGGAAATAGCTTTGGGGTGGAGGGGGTGGGGAGGGAGATGCTTTATTTGATTTTGGATGTCTTGTTTGGGCTCTGGGACCACCAAGGATTTAAGTGTCTGAAACACAGTAGAGAAACAAGGGCTGGGGACAAATATTTGGGTGTCATCCACCTTCCAAGCTCAATGCAGTTGAAATGGACAAGCTACTAATGGAGGATGACAGTGAAAATGTCCAGCCCATGTGATGAGGTGGGGCCTGATTTTTCACTTCCTAGGGGAAGGGCTGACAGGTGAACTGGCCTGACCAGTTTATTAGCCAGTGTCTTCAATGTCCAGTCCTAGGAAACCATCTGGAAAGTCTGTTGTTTCTAGCATGACCCAGTTCTAGATAAAATGACACTAATAATACTCATTGATTTCTCCAGGATTGTGAAGAATCAGGAGCTAATGTATTCATGGGGCTCATTATGCAAATAACCTATCCTGCAGCATAGACAGGGCAGAGGCTCTCCTCTCCCACGACTGGCAGTATCTGCAGCTGCCAGGGCTTAGCCCTTGTCTTCCTGCAGGTGTCTGAAATCTTGAAAACGAGCATCTCTTAAAAACACAGTGAACCTGACGGTCAGAATTGTCTTAAAACCATTCTAGGTATGAGGGTGCTCTATTAAAGTCAATTTCTACATCTCCATAAGAAGAATTGGTAAGAAGAGCTGGTGAGGAGATAGGCACTTGAGGACCAGTCTCTCTCTGAATTTCTGTAAAATGAGGGGTGTTGAGTTTGCTGGGCCATCAGACATGCTGAGTGGAGGATTCTAGTCAACAAAAATGCGTCTTGGCTTGCTAGTGCATGAGTCAGAAATATTAAAACATATTTCAAAGCAGAAGGTTAAGGTGGTAATTTTAAGTATAGAATACTTACTAAAGGTCAGATGTGATGCTAGCTCAAGAGGCTCAAGGCTCTCTTAGGAGTCTAGTGGCAGGTACTGACTGAAGCAGCAGCTACAGGTGTGAGAGCTGTGGAGGTGGAGGGAGGGAGGGAGGCAGGGAGGTTGTCCCCAGCTTTCCCACAGCCTGGGCCCAGTCCACCTCTACTTCCATAGGAACATCTGCCACGGTGCCCCGAGGATGTGGTACACCCCATTTCATAAGAAGCACCCTGTCCTGGGCTAGAATGAGCCCTACTGCTCATCCTCCCAGACCGCCGGCAACCTTTCTGGTGTCAGTGCACATTGACTCCTCAACTTGTGACTGAACTATTTTTAACTGGCTGTCGCCATGGCAGCATGAGAACCACTGGGAAAGATGTGGCCTTTCTGACAGCATTCAAGATGCTGGCTGCCCTCCCCTCTCACTTAATCCCCCATGCTCTGGGGCCGACACTATCTATATTAAATCCCCACCTTCTACTGACAGAGATAGAATGAAGACTTCTCTATGTGCTTTTTAATCCACAAAGCAGGGCTTTTAACAACAAAAAATACTCCTTTTGTGAGTCTGTTGTGGGGGCCAAACTAGGTTATTGGGGAACAAGAGAGCCCTCTGAATGGCCCAAGGTTCGTTTCTGTTGTCCAAGTCTTAAGTCACATGGTATCGCCAGCTCCCGCTCCCCCATTTCTGCCCTTCCTTACCTCTGATTTTTTCTGAATCCTATTAGCATTCTACAGATGTCCATACAGCCTGAAGACATAGACATATCATTTGCTTTTTTTTTACAGATTGCTGATGTCCTTGATGATATTGCATGCATTTGCCCACATTTGTTTCTAGACTTTCAGGACCCTCTGCAGAACCAGATCTGGCACCTGCTTCCCCCCCTCTGCCCTCTCCCTACCCCCTGCAGGGAGGGTGCTGATGCATGCACATGAGCTCTCTCTGACTTCTTGTCTCACCCCTGCGTCCTGGCCTCGCCTTTACATCCTGGAGGCTAGGATGTGTCTTTTCACCTTTGTACCCCAGCACCCTTCACCAGACCCTGAGGAAAGTTAGACACTGGTTAATATTTGTTGAATGAAGGAAGGCCAGTGGAGAGCGTAAACCAGTGAGGCTGTCTCTGAGGACTGGAATGAGTGAGGCTTCCCGAGTGAGGAAGGACTTGAATCCAGACACGGAGGGTGGATGGAGGAGAAAATTAATGCCTCTAGAGCACCTCCTGTTTTACCCTCGAGTCATCTGACTTCATGGAAGAGGATGCTGAGGCACAGAGGAGAGGCATGGGGGCGCCTAAGACCACCCTCTAGGGAGTAGCTGAGATGAGATGCTCATGCTGCCGGGGTTGGCTTTGAAGCTTTGGTTCTTTCCCCTCTGCTTGGCTTTCTGGGAGGGGAACAGAGACTGAGGGTGTTTCCAGAGAAGGAGTGGCTGAGTGATTACAGCCTTGAGGGCAAGAGCCCTCTCAGTGTCTGGGAACCTTGGCAATGGACACAAAATCGTGGGTGTAGGTGAAGAAATAGGAATCTTTTGAGGGGAGAGTTGCACAACCTCGGCCAGGTTCTCTAAAGATGTTCCAGCCTAGTGAGCTCCCTTACTCTGCAGGCAGGACCTCGTGAGAAACCCATCAGGGGTTCCCACCACCAGAACCCTCTCCAGAACAGAAAAAGGGACAGAAAGGAGCAATGTAAATGCTTCCTGGCTCTTATGCCCACCCCCACCGCCTTCCCCTGTGCTACCAGTTTTGGCTTCCCTCACAATCCCACCCTCACACTGAACTTTCTTTCCTTTATACCTGACCCGGAGCTCAGTCTGCCTCCTTTGGTTCACTGTGCCCGTCCTACGGTGCACATGTCCTTGGGGTCAGAAGACAACCAGAAATTCCTTGTTTTCCACTTTTTTTCTTTTTCATGTGGACTCATCCTCTAAGATACTTTACTAACACATAATATTTGAGGAGCAGAAGCCGCTTGCAGAATCTAGTAACTGTAGGAAGCTCACGCCAGACTGTACAGTTAAAATAATAATGGCCACTGAGGTGGGAGATGGGGAGGGAAAGTACTCTCTGGAAGTGGCCTCTCTTCCACTGCATTACAACTAGAATCACAGCAGACAGAGGAGGGAGTGTTGCAGGGTGTCTGACACCTGGGAGAAGCTGTACCTGCCTCAGTAGGTAGTGATGTCTTCCCTGCCACCAAGGGGAGGGAAGCACAAGCCTGGGAGTGACCACCTGCATGGGTGTCATGGAGAATCAACTTACCTGAACCCTGCAGAGGGCCCTGGTGGAGAGGCCTTTGATTTGGTGTTGATTCTGCAAAGAGCCAGGAAAGGAACACATTCAGAAGGAACACAGCTTAATGATTTCTCCTCAGGGAGGCCATGGGGACTTGACTCACTGGAGAGGCTAAGATCCTGCGTTGTGGTTCTCTCAGGCCAGAAAGCAATCCCCAGAGAAATGTGCCCGGTTTTTGCAGGTGCTAAGCAGTAGGTCTGGCCTTCAGGAAAACCAAAGAGACATCCCGCGGGTTATGTCTGCGCTGCTAAAAGATGCTGGCTCATCCATTTACGTGCCACCCTCGCTTCCCCACAAGCCTTCACAAAAGGCAGGACTTGAACAATGGGGTCTGATCCTTGCCTTCATCCCAGTCCTCTCCCTGGGCTTGTTTTTAAAAATAACTCCTCTTTTTCTTCTAACACAAGTAATTTATACCCTTTGTAGGAAATTTAGAAATATAAAAAAAACACAAAGGAAATGAAAACCAGCCTAATCCAACTACCCAGGAATAGCCACTATTCAAATGTTAGTATTTAGTCTTTTCTCCATAAATATTAATGTGTATTATATGTATATGTTTTTGCACCTGCATTTATTTATATGTTTTTATTTATAAAGATGCATGTCATTAGGCAATGACTATTTTTAGAGAAAAGGCATTGTATTGCAATTGAAAGCCCAGACTCTGAAATCAGACTGCCTGGGTTCTAATCCTGGCTCTATTATTTGCTGCCTGTGTGGTCTTGATCTTAACCTATCTGTGCCTCAGTTTTCTTATCTGTAAAAGGCCAGATTGGTTGGTGAAAAATAGTATCTCATTGTGGCCTGAATTTGCAGCTCCTTGTTGGGCTCTTGTGTTTCTTGTGGTCTGCTTCCTCCATCCTTAGATAACCTACTATCTTTGTTTTCTCATCAGCTTCTCTTTCTGTATTGGTTTCCTTCTACCAATCAATAAAATAAACTAAAATGCTGATGTTAAAATGCTCAGATGGTGGTTTGTCATTAAAAAAAATAAGCAAAACACTTTGTTGAATGTTGTGACCGCCTTTCCTTTTTGGCCTAACTTACTAAGAGTTTTCTATACCCATCTTCCTCCTCATTCTCCCTTCTCAACCTCAGTCTGGCATCTGCCCTACCATGACTGCTTGGGACAGGGTTACCAATGGCCTCCTGCTGCCAAGTCCGCCAGGCGATTTTTAGTCTTGAGTATCACTTGACCTCTTGTGTTTGGTACTAAGGCCTGTTCCCTCTTCCCTTTGCCTTCTCTGACCACACCCTCCAGCTTCCCAGTCTCGCTATCCCTACTCTCTGCCCATTCCTTTCTGGTCTTCTTCTTAATTTTCTCTCTTTGAATATGCTTTTTCTCAGTCTTCTCCTCTAGTTCCTTCCATTTTCTGAGACCCTGGTTGAACTCATCCACATCCATATCTTCACTACCTTGTCAACATGAACAATTCCCAAACCACTATCTCTAATTGGGACCACACTCCTGAGCACCAGACCCATAGACCCAACTGGACTCTTCCATTAGGATGACCCACAGAGCTATCAAGCAACATGCCTCACACTGAATTCAGTGCCGTCCATCCACACAGATCCATCCTTCTCTTTGGCTTCTACCTTTAGAAAGAGTCAGAATCAGGCTGAGCATGGTGGCTAATACCTATAATCCCAGCACTTTGGGAGGCCAAGTTGGGGATTGCTTAAACCCAGGAGTTCAAGACCAGTTTAGAAAATAGTGAGACCTCATCTCTAAAAACAGGCAAACAAAAAAACAAACAAACCCATGAAAACTTAGCTAGGTGTGGTGGCACACTCCTGTAGTTCTAGCTATTCAGGAGGCTGAGGTGGAAGAATCACCTTGAGCCCAGGAGGTTGGGGCTGCAGTGAACTGTGATCATGCCACTGCATTCCAGCCTGGGCAGTAAGACTTGGATTCAAAAAAAAAGGAAAGTAAAGGAAGGGCCAGAATCATATCTTTATTGAGATATCAGTGATGACTCATTTCAAAAGGAACCAGAGCAGTAGTTATGTTAATAGTTGAATATTTGGAATGAGTAGATGGTGGTGTTCAAGGGTGGCAGGGCCTTCCTGGAATCACAGAAATCACAGCTGCTGCCATGCCTTATATTCTTCTCTTGTACGAGGCAGACCCTGATGCTTGACAATGAACACTTAAAATGACTAAATGAATGGAAAATCATGAGATCAAGAGTAATCACTCTTCACAGAATGCTTTAGCTGGAAAGACTCTCAGAGACCATCAGGTCCAACTGTGGCCCAGAAAAGGGTCTGTGGTCCTCAGTACATTTCCAGGGGTGCAGAAAGAGGCCCCAGACCTCCTCCCTTCCCAAACTGTATCATTTTTCCTAGGGCCCGTTGGTCTATCCTTCAGAGATATATCCCTGCCATCATTTGAGAGCTGTGGGTCCAGGTGGGGGTTTTTGACTTGACATTGCTTTCCTGCCATCCTCCACGTCCCTCACTTTAGACACACTTAGGAAGAGGGGGCTTCATATTTCTTACAGAGAGTCTTAACTCTGACTGGGATCCCAGGCCCTGAGGTCAAAGGAGGTCATGTGCTGATATAATTATCAACTTCCTAGTGAAGGAAATGCTCTCTTTTAAAAAATCATTTATTACAGAAAACTCAAAACATACCAAGAAGAGAGACTTGGGAAGTACAGTGACTTCCCATGTGTCCATTATCCAACTTACGCTCAATCCTGTCGTTTCTGTCTTCTCCCCCCCCAAATGTTTTGTTTTGTTTTCTTTTGCTTTAAGATTATCTTAAAGCAGTGCTTGCCAAATGTTTTGGTCATAAGACTCCTTACTTTTAAAAAATATTGAGGACCCCAAAGAGCTTTTTTTAAACATGAGTTAAATTTGAGATATTTATATTAGATATTAACATGAAGAAACTTTGAAGTATTTACTTATTAATACATTTAAAAATAACTAGCACACTCAATACATGTTAATATAAATAACATGTTTTTAATAAAAAATGATTATATTTACAAAATGAGCAAATAATAACCAACAGGAAGAGTGTTATTTCATGGTTTTGCAAATCTCTTCCTTGTCTGATTTAATGGAAGACAACTGAATTCTTGATAGGAGAACAGCTGGATTTTGGCCTCTGCTTCTGTTTTCAGTTGGCTACGATTTGTTGTTTGATTGAAATGTGTGAAGAAAATCTGGTCTTCTAATAGATATGTAGTTGAAAAATGAAGGCAAATTTCAGTTGCCTTTCCAGATATTTGAGGATATTCTTCTTTGATACTTACTGAAATTTGATAAAAACTAGTTTCTTTTTTTAAATTGTATTTTATTATAGAGATATGGGGTACAAGTGAGTATTAACTGTATAAGTAGGCTGTATGCAGGTGAAGTTTGGGCTTCTAACTGGCTCTTACTCCCCCTGGTAGCAGACCACGCACCCTTCCTGATGTCACATTCCCTCCACCCTCCTTCCTCCCTCTCCTAGCAGTGCCCCAGAGACTGTCAGTCCCTCCTTTGTGCTAATGTGATTTATTGTTCAGGTCCCACTTATGAGTGAGAATATGTGGTATTCAGTTCTTTGTTTCTGTGATATATCTCTTAGTATGATGGCATCAAACTCCAGCCAATCTGCTGCGAAGTTCATGATTTTGTTCTCCTTCATGGCTGCACAATACTCTATTGTGTATATGTGCCACATTTTCTTCATCCAGTTCACTTCTGATGGGCATTAGGGTTGTTTCTATGTTTTTGCTATTGTGAATAGAGTGGCAATAAACGTGTGTACAAGTGTCTTTTTTGCAGAATGATTTATGTTCCTCTGATCTATTCCCAGGACAGGGATTTCTGGATCATATGGAAGGTCAATTTTCAGTTATTTTAGGAATCACCACACAGCTTTCCATGAGGCTGAACTAGCCTGCACTCCCACCAACAGTGTGGAAGCATTCCCTTTTCACTGCACTTGTATCAGCATCTTGGACAAAGCCACCAACAACAATCACTGGGGAAAGTAGACTATATTTAGCAAATGGTGCTGGGAAAACTGGCTGACCACATGCAGAAGAATAAAGCTAGACTCCTACCTATTACCATGTACAAAAATCAACTCAAAATGGATCAAAGACCCAAACATAAAACCTCAAACTATAGGAAGCCTAGAAGAGAACATAGGAAACACCTTTGTACACATCAGAGTAGGCAACAAATTCTTGACCAATTCTCCCAAAACAAATGCCATGAAAGCTAAGATAGACAAGTGGGACCTCATCAAACTGAAAAGTTTTGCACAGCAAAAGAAACCATCAAGAGAGTAAAGAGACAAGCCACAGAATGGGGAAAATATTTGCAAATTATGGATCTGAGAAAGATCTAACATCCAGGATCTATAAGGAACTCAAATGAAGTGAAAGAAAGAAAGAAAAAATCTTATTAAAAAATGGGCCTAGGACATGAACAGACACTTCTCAAAAGATGACGTACAAGTAGCCAACAGACACATGATAAAATGCTCAGCCTCACTAATCATCAGAGAAATGCCAATCAAAACTACAGTGAGATACTACCTAACTCCAGGAGGGATGGCTATCATTAATAAGTCAAGAACTAGTTTCTTAAATGTAAGTTGCAGTATGGACTCTGAATTTACATTGATGAACCTTTTTTTTTTTTTTTTTGAGTTGGAGTCTCACTCTGTCACCCAGACTGGAGTGCAGTGGCCGCTCCCGGCCACCGCAGCCTCGATCTGCTGGGCTCCAGCAATCCTTCTGCCTCAGCCTTCCAAGTAGCTGGAACTACAGGTGGGCGCTACCATGCCCGGCTAATTTTTTTCTGAATTATTGTAGAGATGAGGTCTTACCAAGTTGTCCAGGCAGGTCTCGAACCCGCGGGCTCAGGCAATCCACTCACCTCAGCCTCCCAAAGCTCGGGATTACAGGCTGAGCCACCAAGCCCGGCTTATTGATGAACTTTTTATATTCTGTTACATTAATCCATTGTTCTCTCTTGCACATTGAAAGGATCTTTTGCCCATACATGATTTTGTTTCATCATGCATTGGTCATTTGGAAAATATTGATTGATTAAGTTGTGTAGACATAGTTCATGACACAGTATCAAAAGTTACATTTGTTAATATTATCACCAATTTCATCAGAATGTCATTACATTCTGGCAAGCTGGCAGATACAACTTTTCTTAAGTTCTAATTGTCATTAGCTCAAATTTATGACTGGCAACACATTTTGTCTATTCTTTTACTTGAAGTGACACCTGGCATGGAAAAAGCAGCTAGTTCAGCTTGAAATTCCAAGAATACCACAAATGCTTTTCCTTTAGACAACTATCACCCTTTGCTACATGGCAGAACTGTTTGATGTCACATGAAAAATTTGTCATATGAAAAATTAAAAAGATATATCCTAAAGGGTCACGATTTTTAAAAATTAATAATTTTTATTGCTTCATGCCGTACCATCGTAAGTGAAATTGCATAATGGCTCATGACTATCATTCCAGCATTTTGGGAGGCCAAGGCAGGAGGATTGCTAGAGGCCAGGGGTTCAAGACTAGGCAGGGCAACATACTGAGACTCTGCCTCTACAAAAATAATAAAATAAAAAAGGAATACAAATTAAAGTTAAAAAACTAAATGAAATTGGCTTTTCAAGTATATTGTTTAATCCTTTGAGTGGGTGTCTATGAAGAACGCAAAGGTCACTAGGACAGTTCCATATCACTAATTCCTGCTGAGACATCTTTAGTTTTGTTCCTCATTGCTTTTGTGCCATCAGTGCCAATGTCAAGGCAGGGGGAAAAAAAAGTAAAGAGTATCTTAATACTGATATTGAAGTAGTTTTGACTTTGAAGATCCCTGAATGAATCTTGGGGATTGATATAGTTTGGATCTTGTCCCCTCCAATCTCATGTTGAAATGTGATCCTCTATGTTAGGAGGTGTTTGGGTCATGGCGATGAATCCCTACTCAAGGTAATGAGTAAATTCTTTTTTTAAAATTTTTGCAGCAGAAGCAAGATTTTAATGATGGTATTGCAAGATTGGGTGTCTGTTGGGCATGAGTAAATTCTTGCTCACTCTTCACATGAGAGCTGTCGTTTAAAAGAGCCTGGTATCTCCCCGCTCTCTTGCTTCTGCTCTCACCATGTGACACGCCCATGCCTTCTTCTCCTTCTACCATGATTATAAGCTTCCTGAGACCTTAACAGAAGCTGAGACGATGCTAGTGCCACACAGAACCACGGGCCAAACAAACTTTTTTGCTCTATAAATTACCCAGCCTCAGGTATTCCTTTATGGCAACACAAACGAGCTAATACAGGGATCACCCAGGTATTCGGGACTACACTTTGAAAAGTGCAGTTTCACTCATTTGTACATAGTTAACATGCATCTTTAACAAAGGCTTACAAAAACATAACCACTACACTACACTAATATCCCTTCTAACACAGTATTGTATTCTCTTATTTATTTATTTTATTTTAAAGATGTAGAGTACAATTCAGGATTAGGTATACAAGTGGTCATCGTACAGGTAAAGTTTGGGCCTCCTTTTGATCCCTACTTTGTCTGGTTTGAGATCAGATACTGCCCAACCTGGCAGTATCCTGCTACTGCCAATCCCTTTCTTATAGCATTCTGGTAAATGTTCAGGGTCCGCTTATAAGTGAGAACATGTGGTACTCAGTTCTTTATTTTTGTGATAGATCACTGACTATGTATGATAAATCCATCCAAGTTGTTGCGAAGTTCATATGTTTGTCCTTATTTACGGCTGTGTAATATTCCATTGTGTATATGAACCACATTTTTTTAATCCAGTCCAGTTTCTTTTTTTTTTTTTTTGAGTTGGTCTCACTCTGTCACCCAGACTGGTGTGCAGTCCCGGCCGCTGCAGCCTCGACCTGCTGGGCTCAGGTGATTTTTCCGCCTCAGCCTTCCAAGTAGCTGGAATTACAGGCATGCGCTACCATGCCCGGCTAATTTTTGATTTATTGTAGAGATGAGGTCTCGCCAAGTTGCCCAGACAGATCTCGAACCCGCGGGCTCAGGCAATCCACAGTCCAGTTTCAATGGGCAACATGGTTGGTTCCATGTTTTTCCTATTGTGAATAGTGCTGCAATAAATGTGCATGAGCTTGTATCTTTTTTGTAGAATGATTTGAGTTATTCCAGGTATACTCCAGTAAGGGCGTTGCTGGGTCATATGTAAAGTCTATGTCTCGTTCTTTTAGAAATCATCACACTGTTTGAGACCAGCCCAGGAAAACTGGCGAGACCTCATCTCTACAATAAATCAAAAATTAGCTGGGCGTTGTAGTGCGTGCCTGTAGTTCCGGCTACTTGGAAGGCTAAGGTGGAAGAATTGTCTAAGCCCAGCAGGTCGATGCTGGGGTGGCTGTGAGTGTGCCACTGCACTCCAGCCTGGGTGGCAGAGTGAGAACCCAACTCAGAAAAAAGAAAGAAAGAAAGAAAAGAAAAGAAATTGCCACACTGTTTTCCAAAGGTTGCACTAGTTTACGTTCCCACCAGCAGTGCAGAAGCATTCCTTTTTCTCTGCATTCTCGCCAGCATCTGTTGTTTGTTTTATTAACGATGAGTGTTCTTACTGGGGTTAGATGGTATCTCAGTGTGATTTTTATTTGCACTTCTCTGATGATTAGTGAGGCTGAGCACTTTTTCATGTGTCTGTTGGCTGCCCGTATATCTTCTTTTGAGAAGTGTCTACTCATGTCTTTTGCCTACTTTTTAATGGGGCTGTTTGTTTTTTTCTTTTCGGCACGTTTGAATTCCTTGTAGATCCTGGATGTTAGGCCTTTGTCAGATATACAGTTGGCAAATATTTTTTCCCATTCTGTGGGCTGTATGCCCACTGTCTCAGTGGTTTCTTTGCTTTGCAGAAGGTTTTCAGTTTGCTGAGGTCCCACTTTTCTATCTTATCTCTTATAGCATGGGCACTTGGGGTTTTGATCAGGAATTGGCTGCCTGTTCAATTTCCATAAGGGTGTCTTCTGCAGTTTCTAAGGTTCTTATAGTTTGAAATTTTATGTTTAGATCTTTGATCCTTTTAGAGTTGATTTTTGTGTATGGTGATAAGTAGGGTCCTGTTTCAGTCTTCTGCATGTGGTCAGCCAGTTTTCCCAGCACCATTTACTGAATAGGTTCTCCTTTCCCCAGTGGTTGTTGGCGGAGGCTTTGTCAAAGATGAGTTGGTTGAGAAATTGATGTTTTGCTTCTGGAATTTCTATCCTGTTCCATTGGTCCATATGCCTATTCTTGTACCAATACCAGGCTGTTTTGATTATTGTAGTCTTCTAGTAAAGTCTGGAAGTGTGATATCTCCTCCTTCATTTCTTTTGTTAAAGATTAATAACGTGTTCTTAATAGCATCTGTTAACACTCAGCCTGTGTTCAATTTTTCCTATCACAATTTTTTTATAGTTGCTGTATTTGACTCAGAATCTCAGACTCCAAATTATGTCCACACATTACATTTATTTATTATGTCTCTAAAAATATCTATTTCAGTGTCCCCCCATTTTCATTCCATTTACTGTATTAGTTGAAGAAAGTAGATAATTTATACTATAAAGTTTGTAGTATTTTGAATTGGCTGATTTCATTTTTGTGGTGTCCTTTAACTTGTGTTTTTTGTCTCTCATTTTTTTTTTTTTTTTGTAAACAATCTGTTAGATCTAGACCAGGGTTTCTCGACCCAGCACTGTTGATATTTTGGGCCAGATAATTCTTTGTTGTGGGGGACTGTCCTGTGTACAGAAGGATGTTTAGCAGTGACCCCAGCCTTAGCACACTGGATGTCACTAGAAATGCCCTATGCAGGTTGTGACAATTAAAACTGTCTCCAGATATTGCCAAATGTTTACTGGAAGGCAAATTCACCCCCCATTGATTGAGAACCACTGTTCTAAAGGTTCTAGAGACTTGATTAGATTTTAGACCACCTTTGATTTTGGCAAGAATAGATCATAGGTGGTGCAGAGTATTTCTTATGACATCTGTGTGATCTATGTGTCTGGTTACCTCAATATTTTAATAGTGCTAAGATTGACCCCTGAGTTCAAGTATCAGCAAACAGATCCCTCAACTTCAAAGAAAAAGTTTTAGCAGCCATTGATGATGTAGCCTAGATTCACTATCTCATTAGAGATTGCAAAAGGGTGATTTTTTTTTTCTGTTTTAATCATTTGCTCTGTCTTAATTAGCTGGAATACTTCTCTAAAGAATAACTTTTCCTGATCAGTTCTTTGGTTACCCTGAAATTAGGACAAAGTAGGATACGTATCTGATCCTTTCTTCTTATTTACTAATTTTCAGAGAAGTAAGTTGGTACCTTATTCATTCTTTCATTATCCTTTCTTTCTGCTTTGAAATAATTTCGCACTTACAGAAAAATTATCAGAATGGTTCAAAAAGCTTTTTCCCCCCTGAGCTTTTTCTTTTTTTTTTTTTTTTGAGAGTGAGTTGCTGACATGATGCCCTTCATTCCCCTATACTATAGTGTGTATCTGCCACACACAAGGACCATATTATGACCATCGCTCAACATCTTGCAGTGTTGAGCGATGGTCATAATATGGTCCTTGTGTGTGGCAGATACACACTCCAAAAATTCCCCTTCACCCCCAGGACACAGACACCCTCCTCACCACTGTCACCTGAAGTCCCAGCAGATCAGGCTGTGCTGTGTTGCTCCTCCCCCAAGCCTGAGTGCTTTAATCATCTACATATTTCACCGGAGATGTATGAGGGAGACCTCCACCGAAAAACAGAATTATTATTTGGAGGTATAGGCTTACCCTGCTAGGTAAGTGTTCTAGAAACCCACCGGCATCAGTGTACCAGCTAGTGTTGTTGTGAGAGGCTGTCTTGGGTTCAGTGATTTTTTTTTTTTTTTTGAGAGTCTTTTTCTTTCTTATTGATTTATTTTTAGTAGGAGTCTTACGCTGTTACCCAGGCTGGAGTGCAATGGCATGCTCATGGCAACCGCAGCCTCGACCAGCTGGGCTCAGGTGACCCTTCTGCCTTAGCTTTCCAAGTAGCTGGAACCACAGGTGTGCCCCGCCACTCTTGGCTAATTTTTTAAAAAATTTCTTTTAAAGACAAGGTTGCACCAAGTTGCCCAGGCTGGTCTCAAACTCCTAAACTCAGGCAATCCTCTCACCTCAGCTTCCCAAAGTGCTGGAATTGCAGGTGTGAGCCACCGCACCTGACTGGAGAGTCTTTCAATGCATTTCATGATGGGTGATTTACCAATGCACCAGCCCACACTGTGCTGAGTGTTCAGCAGTTTTTGACCAAAACCAGCATGACCCCCGTGCTCCACCCTCCCTGTTCACCTGATCTCATCCCAAGTGACTTTTTGTTTTGTTTTTCTGGATGAAAAAAGTCCTCAAAGAGAAATATTTTGCTGATGTGGAAGAGGTGGAAAAAAAAAAAAAAAAAACCACAGCAGAAGCACTGAAAGGTATCAAAATTGGCAAGTTCAAAATTGTTTTGAGCAGTGGAAAAAGCAACTTAATAGGTTTATTGCATAAAATAGAGAATACTCTGAAGATGACTAAAGTTTATATATGTAAGAATAATGACACAATTTTTAAAATAAATAAATTCCACTATTTTTCAGGTACCCTTCTCATGTAGCCAAAATAATGTGTTTCAAAGTCACTTGAAATACTTCTCTTAGAGTTGTGTAACAAACTTATACATAATTCATTTCAAGTTTAGGAAACTAGAACATTGATTTATTTTACATTTTTAATTATATGAAACATTTTCATGGTTCTAAATTCAAGACTAAAATACAAGAGAAGTCTAACTTCTAGAATTCAGGGGAGTTTCCTCCCATGTCTCCTCATTCTGTTTTTTACTATATATGTACATTTTTATTAATTTTTTGCTTTATATTTCCATTGTTTCTTTTTGAATACCTATTCCCTTAAATAAAAGGTAGCTCTCTCAATACACTGTTCTGTGCCTTGCTTTGAGAGAGAGAGAGAGAGAGAGAGAGAGAGAGAGAGAGAGAGAGAGAGAGACTTGTTCTGTTGCTGGAGTGCAGTGGCACAATCATAGCTCATAGCTAATTGCAGCCTCAAACTCCTGGGCTCAAGCGATCTTCCCACCTCAGCCTCCTGAGTAGTTGGGATTACAGGTGCACACCGCCACACCCAGCTAATTTTTGCTTCTTTCTTTCTTTCTTTCCTTCTTTCTTTCTTTCCTTCTCTTCCTTTCTTTCTTCCTTCCTTCCTTCCTTTGATTTTGCTATTTTGCCTAGGCTGGTTTCAAACTCCTGGCCTCAAGTGATCCTCTTGTCTCAGCCTCCCAAAATACTGGTTTAAAAATTTATACAGCGGCCTGGAGATGACTCCATAGCTGAACACAGAAGTCTTTCTCAATCATTTTTGTCTGACAGCTTAACTGAGGTATGATTTACATACTATAAAATTTACTCACTATAAGTGTATAATTTGTGCAACCATCCCCATGGTTCAGTTTTAAAACATTTCTATCACACAAAGTCCCCTTGTGTCCATTTGCTGTCAATCCCTACTCCTAACCCCACCCCCAGGTGACCACTGATCTGCTTTCTGTCTCTGGAAATTTGCTTTTTCTAAACATTTCAGGTAGTCATATAGTGTTTTGTGTTACCATGTGTTTTGAGCTTCATACATGTTGTAGTGTGTATCAGCATTTGTTCATTTTGGTTGCCCGATTGTGTTCCATCGCGTGACTCTACCACTTTCTGTTCATCCCCTTACCAGTTGATGGACATCAGATTGCTTCCGGTCTTTGGTTATTATGAATAACACTGCTACGATTATCCTCATATATGTCTTTGTGTGACATATATTTTTATCTCTGTTGGCTGGATTCTTACAAATGGGATTGCTGGCTGCCCTCATTTATTTTTATGACTGCCTGGAACTTTGTTCTGTACTTGCACCACAGCTTATTCAACCAGTCCCCTGTTGATGGACAATTGTGTTGTTTCAGTTTTCCCTTTGGCTATTACAAATAGTGCTGCAGTGGATAACCTATGTCTCTGTAATTTATTCCTTCTGCCAGCATATCATTTTGATAGATCCTTAGGCATGAATTTTCTGGGTCATGTGGTAATCCCATGTGCAGTTCAGTTAGATTTTGCCAACTTCCCTCCACAGGGATTGTATCAATTTACATCCCCACCAGGAATCTAGGAGAGTGGTTTTCCATAGTCTGGGCGTCAGCATCTATCTTTCTTTTGTATTTTCTTTTGTATTTTCATAAATATAATAGGTAAGAGTGTTATGGTCTGAGGAATGCTCGGCTGCTCTCCCTTGATACCAATAAATCAAAGGGGTGGGGAACTGATAGAAAGAAGTTTATTTCTGAGCTTGAATCCAGGAAGCAGAACTGGACTCGAGGTCTTCCTAAAATGGTTCTGCTCACCCTTCAGGTTTTCACAGTGCACTTTTATAAGTCCAGAGTTGTTAGTTATCTAAACATTAGCCACGTGACCAGCAGAGCATTGTATAGAACTTAAGTTTCAACGCATGTATCGATAGTAACATTTTATGGTCTAGACATCCTGGTGCTAGATACCAGAGGTATATCACAGATTTTATCAGTAACACCCAGCAGAAGTATTAATCAAACTTGCCATAGAGTAAAGGGAGTTTACAAGGCCCAAGACAACATGCATATGCAAAAGTTATATAAACCACAAAACTTGCAGTTACATTGATAAAGGTTATACAAATCACAAGGTTTATGATTACATTGATACTATACTATTCAAACCTATGACTACTAAGAAAAGGGAATAAATGGGGATATGCATCTTTCAGTTTTTTGGGTGGTGATGAGGGTGATAGTATAGATCAGTGGATAGCATCCATCCATCCATCCATCTATCCATCCATCCATCCATCCATCCATCCATCCATCCATCCATCCATCCAGTCTGTAGGAAAGTCAAGGATCCCCTGAAGCTACTTATTGGGAGTGCATAGGAAATAAGGGGACTCTCAGGAATGTGCTCAGGAATCTGTCTCTCAGTTTATTGGGCATAGTCTTCTGGGAAGTTAAGGATCCTTTGAAATTTCTTACTGGGAGTGCATAGGAGATAAGGGGAAGTGCACCTTTTGTTAGCTCTCAGGAATATTGTTCAGGAATGTACAGGAACACTTGAACCCTTGCCATACCCTTCTCTAGGGGCTGTGGCAATATAGATAGACATTAGCGGTTCTCTGTATCATTTCCCCACTGTCAGTTGAAGCTATGATATCTATCAAGGGAGTAGCTTATGAGTACATTATGTTCTGTGCCTGTGGCTCTATTTCCTTCACAGTGTAGGAAAAAGGTCAACCATAAACAATTTTAAAGGAACTTAAATTAATCCCCCTTCAGGGACTGACTTGGACCCTGAGGATTGCAATACCAAATGCCTGTGTTCAGTTTACTTGTGTCTACGAAAGATTTCTAGTGATTATTATCCTAAATCATGAACTGAAAAGTTGAGCTGTCCTAGTCTTACTCTGAAAACTTACATCAGAAAACTCTGATGGAGTTTTCTTGAGATTTGCCGAGGGGGTGGGGTAGACTGCCACCACAGTAAAATGTAATTTTAAAAATGTCTGAACGCCTTCTAAATCTTACCTATGGGAAATTTATCTATCTATGTCTAACCTGTGCTGGCTACCCTCATCAGTGGAGTTCTAATTAGGAATGTTCTTTTTTCTGATGTGCACTTCATTCATTCATTCATTTATTCATCCATCCCATACCACCGAGAGGCAGCGTCCCATTTGTTGCTCTTCTTGCTATTAATGTTGTTAAGTGCCAGGTCCAGTACCAGCTCTCAACAAGGCAAGAAATATTCCTGACACCTTAGAATTTACACTTTGGTAAGGGATGACAAACAATATAGTCTACAAGTAAGAAAATGTTGACATGCTGGTAAGTACTATGATGAGAACTGAAAGAGGGTTATGGATAGATCAGCAGATAACATCTATCCATTCATCCAGCCATTTACTGAGCCACACCTATGATGCACGGGGCTCTGGGTGAAGCTTTAGGTTGTTCTTGGTTAAGGTGTAGCCAGGGTCTTGGGGAAGTTGTGTGGTCTGTAATAAGACATAAGCTGACATTCCTCTTCTGGGCCCTGAGAACACAGAGGTAATTAGATGTGGGCTTTCTTCACAATCTAGTGGGGGAGAAAGACATGAAATTGAATCATACAGTAAGAAAAATGCCCCTGTAGTACAAAGGGAGCATAGGAGAAGGCATTCTAGAGCTTTCTTCAGGTTGTTGAGGGGGCAGGAAAGGCGGCACAGGGCCTGGGAAAATGAGTGGCTGGCAGCCCCTCAGTGAGAGGACTTCAGGCTGCTTGGGCATAGAGTACCTCCCTCCTGGTGGGACTGTGGGGTAGTGAGGGCCTTTTTGGAGGAAGCCCCCTTTTGTCCTCCTATTCCCCCAGTTCGCACAGTTCCTGGGGGTTGGCGGCTTGTGATCTTAGGCACTTCACTTCTCCTCTCCACACCTGTGGTAGGTAGAATAATAGGCCTCCAAAGATGTCCACATCCTAATCCCTGAAACTTGTGCATATGTTACCTTACTTGGCAAAAGGGACTTTGCAGATGAGATTAGGATCTTGAGATGGGGAGATTATCCTGGGTTATGGAGTAGGGGACTAGGGTAGGAGTCTGATGTCATCACAGGGTCCTTATAAGAGAAAGGCAAGAGGGTCAGACTTAGAGAAGCTGAGGTCAGAGTGATGCAGCTGGGAGCCAAAGCAGGTAGGTGGCTTGTAGATGCTGGAAAGGCAAGGTAATATTTTCTCCCCTGGAGCCTCCAGAAAGAACACAGCCCTGCTGTCATCTTGATTTTAGCCCAGTGAGACCCATTTCTGACTTCTGACCTCCAGAACTGTAAAATACTACATTTGGTTGTTTTAAGTCACTCCACTTGTAGCGACAGCAGCAGTGGGAAATGAATACAGCACTTTAGCTCCCTCATCCTTGATATGGGAGTAATAGCGTTCCAGCTTCATAGGGTTGCTATGAGGATTCCATAGAGAAGGCATGTAAGGCACTTGGCAGGCACCCAGCTCCGTCAAGAGTGGCTGTTACAAGTCCCACTCAGCCCTGACCAGGTCCCAGCTCTAATTTTGTTGCCAACTAATTCCCCAAGACCTCCCTCTTCCACTTCAACCCTTTCCTTATCCCTTAAATCTGTGCAATATGGGGAGTCCACACATGGCCTTCAGATCCATTGAGTCACTGAATTTTATGATTTGCTAATCTCTTGAGCAAAAATGCTGCCTCACTCATTTAATATTAATTTTTTGATTACTAGTATAATTAAATATTATCACACATTTTTTGTCCATTTGTATTTCTTCTTTTGTGACTTTTAAAAATATCCTTTATTCATTTTTCTGAGTGTTCATATTTTTTTACAATTCAATCATTTGTCATGTAAATTGGGAATATTTCTCCCTGTACATCATCTACCTTTTCATTTTATTTATGATATCTTTAGTCCAAGATCTATCAGTCATTTCTTTTATGATTGATATGGCAGCTAGCCTTTATTTTATGTATAAAAAGTTCTTCTAGCAAGATTTTAAAATTTTCTCTAACTTTTTGTAACACATTTATGATTTTATTAAACCATCTTGAATTTGGTGTAAGAAATGAATTAACTCATTCCCCCAAGTGACTTATTCACATCTTAAGTATCAACTTCATCAACTGTGCTTTGAGATTACATATTTATCATGCATTGACTTTCTATATACACCTGGTTCTATTATTCATGAATCTATTTCTTTGCCAGTAATATATTACTTCTAATTATCTGTTTAGCAAATTTTAAATACGATTTTAAATACCTCTGTCTTTCACATCATCTTCCTTTCCAGCATTTTATGTCTCTTCAAAGTTCAGCATCATTTAGTTACGTTTCAAAAAAATTATCTTTGAGACTTTGTAATTGTGTTAAATTTCTAGATTAATTCTTAGAGTGTTGACATCTTCATGGTGTTAGGACTTTTAATCCAAGTACACAATGTATCCTTTTATTTATTCAAATCTTTTTTATACACTTCAGTAGTGATTTGTTATTTTCTCTAGATATACTCTGCTGTGGCATAGTAAAGTGATAGTTGGTCTTTGTCTCTATAGAGGCCCCCAAACCCCTGGAATTTACTGAATAATAAGAGTGATAGGAGCATCCTTTGTTCCTTTGTTCTAATGAGATGACTCTCAGTGGGCTCCCAGATAGCTTCAGGATGGAAGCTGGTCTCCATAAAAAACAAGACTTGATTAGAAGCTTGGAACTTTCAGCACTGACACTCAACCTCCGAGGAGATGTGATGGACTGGAGAATGGTTGAATCATCAGTGGCTCATGATTTAGTCAACCATGCCTATGTAATGCAACTCCATAAAAACCCTTTAACAAGCCGGGCTTGGTGGCTCAGCCTGTAATCTCGCGCTTTGGGAGGCTGAGGTGAGTAGATTGCCTGAGCCCGCGGGTTCGAGACCCGCCTGAGCAACTTGGCAAGACCTCATCTCTACGATAAATCAAAAAATCAGCCGGGCGTGGTAGCGCATGCCTGTAATTCTGGCTACTCAGAAGGCTGAGGCGGAAGGATCGCCGGAGCCCAGCAGGTCAAGACTGCGGTGGCTGGGAGTGGCCACTGCACTCCAGTCTGGGCGACAGAGTGCGACTCCAACTCAAAAAAAACCCCAAAAAAACCCCTTTAACAATGAGGTTTAGGGAGCTTTGGGGTTGGTGAACACTTCGAGGTGCTGGGAGGGTGATGTGCCCAGAGAGAGCATGGAAGCTCCTCGCTACCCCCACCTATCCCTTGCCCTGTGCATCTTTTCTGTGCATTTGGCTGTTCCTGAGTCGTTCTTTATGATAAACTGGTAAACATAAGTTAAGAGCGTCTCTGAGTTTTGTGAATCATTCTAACAAATTATTACTATTTTTTTTAGATTGGAAAATATAGTTTATTTAAAAAGTAAATTAGAGAGAGAGAAGAGAGGAGATTCACGTCTCCAAGGTAGGAGAAAGGACCAAACTTTAGAAAGCATGACGGTGGCCATAGCTCAAAGAGCACATGGCCACCCCAGAGTTTAGTCAAGCAATGGCTTATTATTACTATTATCATTATTTTTGAGTCGATGTCTCACTCTGTTGCCCAGGCTGGAGTGCAGTGGCACAATTTTGGCTCACCTCAGTCTCCTGGACTCAAGCGATCCTTCCCTCTCAGTCTTCCGAATAGCTGGGATTACAGGCATGTACCACCATGTCAAGCTAATTTTTTTAATTTTTGTAGAGATGAGATCTCACTATGTCATTCAGGCTAATCTCGAACTTTTGGGCTTAAGCAATCCTCCCTCTCGGCCTCCCAAAGTGCTGGAATTACAGGTGTGAGCCACTGTGTTTGGCCCCTAACAAATTATTGAACCTGAATGGTGGCTGGGGCTTGGGAACCCTGACCTTGTAGCCAAGTCAGACAGAAGTGTGATCTGGGGACATGATACTTATGACTGGCATCTGAAGTGAGGACAGTCTTGTGGGACTGAGCCCTCAAACCTGTCGAGTCTGATGTTAACTCAATGTAAGTAGTATCAGAATTGAACTGAGTTGTTAGACACCCAATTGGTATCAGAATTGGTCGGTGTTGAGGGAAAAAAATAAAACCCCTCTCACCTGTTCATTCCTTTTAAAGTTCATTTCTAACCATTGTTATTGTGAATAGGATCTTTTTCCCCATTATTTTTTATTGGTATTTATAAGTATTCATTTTTGTGCATTTATTGTGAATATTTGTTGATTTTTTAATAGTTTTAGTAGTTTTTCCATAGACTATGTTGGGTTTTCAAGATGGATACTAATGTTATCTGCATATATTAACGTTATCTCTGACATTTTAATATTCACATCTTTACTTTTCTTGCTTTGTGAATTCTGTGCCAGTTCTCAGATCTAGATTACAGCACCTTGAAGGCAAGTAACCTTGGTGTCTTATGGGTGGACTGACATTGGGTCATGGAGACCACTGTAGGCCATAGTTCAGGGGCACTGGGTCTTGTGGCTGGATCCACCTGGAGGATCATACCCAGGCTGGTCCAAGGCTATATCAGTCCCTGTCATTGTCCCTTGAAGCCACATGTAAAGTCAGAAAAATGCTGTGTCAAATCTAAGATCCCCAAATAAGAATGGAAACAGGAGAGCAAACAGCAAGAACAGAGACCAGGGGGCTGTGAACAAGAAAGTACAGATATGATATGTGGGTGAAGGGGTGTAGGTGAGGTGGGTGAGACCTGAGACTATGACTGGCAGGGGCTTGTGAAGCCTCTCTTAGTATGTGTGCCTGACCATGGTTGACTGAGACATCTTGACCATACACAGGTCATTTCTGTGCCTGCCTGGACAGTCCTGGAAGCCAAGGAAGGTGTAAGTAAAGACCTTGGGAAGTGAAGGCTAGTTAGTGATTAGGCAGTGTCCGAGGAGCAAAGCAGTGGCAATGGGGGACAGTCATCATGTCTCCTTCATTTAGCGTTCATAGAGCTTCTAAAAATTTGGAGGTGTTGTCTATAGTCCTGTCACAGCTTGCCCTGGACCTGTGAGCTTCCTTTTTTGCTGCTAAATCTGGGAGGGAAGCTCCCAGTCCCCAGGTTCCTGCTCTGAGCAGCTCCCCTGGTATCCTGGTCTTACTACCACCCCCATCCCACTGAGCCTGCTTCCAGGACACGGGCCTCACTAACCAAGTCCAAGACATCACACTGTTGTCGACCTGCTCAGCAAGTTGCAGCATTCCCCTAAGCGTGTTTTCTGGAACCCCTGCATAGGTTATACTGTTATTTCAGAATAAACTTGGGATGTTGCTCATAAAATAGTTCATTCCTGGGTCCTGTGCAGGATACATAGAATCAGAATATTTAGGCACAGAAATTTACATTTTCAATAAACTGCCCAGATTATTCCCGTGGACATCAAAATTTGAAAATCACTTTTCTAGGTAGTGACTCTCAAAATATCACCTGGAAACTTGTTAGAATGCAAATTGTCAGGCTTCATCCAGAACTCTTGAGTCAGAAACTCTGGGGTCGAGGCCCAGCACTCTGTGTTTTGACAAGTCTCCAGGCGATTCTGATGCACATTCAAGTGTGAGAACCACTGGATTAAGGCAAGGGCTCTCAACCAGGCTGCACATTAGAATCATGTTATAAAACCCCTGAGGAGCCTTTAAAAACTACCAATGCTCAGAAATTCTGGTTTAATCTAGTGCAGCCTGGGCAGTCTTTTTTTCATAGGCATACTTTATTTATTTCATAGACTTTTTTTTTTTTAGAGCAGTTTAAGGTTCACAGCAAAATTGAGTAGAAGTTTCAGAGATATCCCATATGCCCTTGTCCCCACAAGTGTAGAGCTCCCCATTCTCTCAGCATTCCCCCCCAACAGGGTACATTTGTTATGACTGATAAACCTGCATTATCACCCAAGTCCATGGCTTACATTAGAGTTCACTCTTGGTGTTGTATGGTCTGTGGGCTTGGACAAATGCATAATGGCAAGTATCCGCTATTATAGTATCATGGAGAGTAGTCTTCTGCTCTAAGAATCGTCTGTATTGCACTTATTTGTTTATCTCCCTTTCCTCATTGGTGACTGAAAACTACTGATCTTTCTGAGCCTGAACAATCAGAAGCTTCTCAGGTGATTTTAATGTGCAACCAGAGATGAAAGTGATGGAGGAGGACAATGGTTCTCTGGGAATGATTTTACATCCCAGGGGACACTTGGCACAGTCTGTAGGCTTTGCAATTGTCACAGTAGTGCGGGGTGGGGCTGCTACTGTCTTCTAGTAGGAGAGGCCAGGGATGCTGGTGAACATCCTACAGAATAGCCCAAGCCCAAAGAATTACTCAGGTCAAAATGTCAATAGTGCCAAGGTTGAGATACCCTGGCCTAGGGGGACAGACAGTCACATCCAAGAACCTCAGCTCCCAGACGTAGTAAAAAAAAAAAGTATATATTTACTGAGTATCCTCTTATCAGAAATAAAACATACTGCATATAGCTTAATTGTCCCCACCTACATGAGAACAGATACAAATATGCTTACCCATACTAACACTGGCATTTATAAAAGGCATCCTTAACATGCATGAAGACACACACACACACAGAGATAAGCCTACACACTTGCCCCCCCACACACTGACACTTGTATTTACCAAACTACACACACATGCACAGCCACACACCTTACAGTAACTCACAATCCTAGGTCTGCTACTTGCTGGCTGTATGATCATGGCCATCTTGATGATCTTTCATATTTTCTGTTAATTGCTTTTCCAGTACTATTTATGGATTTTTTTTCTCAATGGATGTCACTAAAAGACATGCTCACACACATGCATGTGCACACATTGTCAACCCCATTCATTAGATGGCAAGGGTCCTAGGGTCACCCAAAATTCTCCTGTTCATCCCATCCCCATTCTCCCTTTGTCTTGCTTGAATGATCTGCCTTCGTGGCCTGAGTGTTGGGCTTGACACAACAGAGACTCCCATGGCTGCATGTCCTTGGAGTGTTAGTCATTCAGGCAAAGTGGAAGGAGCTTCTACTGGGCTGGATGCTTGGGGGACAGCATGAGGAAACAGTGAGAAGGGACTTCAGATACCAGACATGTCAGGAACCTGAAGGTAGGGAGAAGAAAAGGAGCCAAACTGATGCCCAGATTGCTCAGGATGGGACGGGATGGGATGGGGTGGGGAGGCTATGGAAAGACAGGGGAGAGAGAGGCCATGACTGTGCTAAGGCCTTCCACAGAGCATGTAGTCATCACTGTTTGCATCTGTTGTCCTCTCACCTCCTCCTCAGATTCAGGCAGAAATAATATTGTCTAAGGCTCCACTTGACACTATTTTAGACCCTTCCATACATACCTTTAAAAACGATAGTGGAAACCAGGCTCGGTGGCTCAGCCTGTAATCCTGCGCCTTGGGAGGCTGAGGTGAGTGGACTGCCTGAGCCCGCGGGTTTGAGACTCGCCTGAGCAACTTGGTGAGACCTCATCTCTACAATAAATCAAAAAAATTAGCCAGGTGTGGTAGCGCGCGCCTGTAGTTCCAGCTACTTGGAAGGCTGAGGCGGCAGCATCGCTGGAGCCCAGCAGGTCGAGGCTGCGGTGGCCGGGAGTGGCCACTGCACTCCAGTCTGGGCGACAAAGTGAGGCTCCAACTCAAAAAAAAAACCAAAAAAACAAAAATGATAGTGGAAAGAGTGCTGGTTTTCAGAAACGGGTAGACCAGATTTGAGTCTGAGGTTTGATACTTGCTGGCTGTGTAATCAGGACAAATTTCCCAAACTGTCTGATCCTTGGGTCTCTTATGTGAGGTGTGAGCAGCAATTTCTCCTCCAAAAGGCTTTGAGAAGATTAGATGGTAAGATATGTGTAAATTTCTCATGACGTGTCTGACATAGAATATGCCCTTAACAGTTCTAGACCCTTTCTCTGACCCTTCATCTTCTCCATCTACTTGGATGATGTCATGCATATCTGTTCTTAGGATAAAAGCCTTGTTGACTTGGAAAACATTTCCAGAAACAAGATAACTATGTCAAAGGATATGGTCATTTAGATTATCTTTCATATTTATTAATTGTTTTTCAAATACTATTTCTGGATACTTTTTTTTCCAATGGATGTCGCTCAAAAACATTAAAAAATCTTATATGTGAAGATGTTCATTTCAGTATTATTTATAAACAATAGAAGGACAATCACTGACTTAGCCCTTTTAGGAATAAGACAGGATGTTGACAAATAATTAATGATTAAGTCACTTGTGATACCACCTCTTGATAAATTATTAATCAGCCATTGAAATAATAAGAACAAAGACTAAATAGTAAACTTGAAAATGACATGGGACCAAATGAAAAGAGAAAATTTGAAGTTGATTCTCAACAATAATTACAATGTCATAATACACATTTAGTTAACATTTTAAAGTGAAGTTGGCAATCTTTTTCTGTAAAAGGCCAGATAGTAAATATTTTAGGATTTGCAGACCAGATGGTCTCTGTCACAATTACTCAATTTTGCCATTGGGTGAAAATTGAGTGTGTGAAAGCAGCCATAGGCAATAAATGAATACATGAGTGTGGCTGTGTTCCAATAAAACTTGATTTATAAAATAGGTTGTAGGCCTGGATTTGGCCCTTGGGTTGGGCCAGTTTGACAACCTCTGCTTTAAAGTGAGAATATTATGGATGCATGTAAAAATTTTTCTTTCTGAATTTCCTTTTGTAGTCTTACCATATGATTATCTTTTAAAGATTTAAGAAAAAGATGGGCATATAATGAGAAAATGGGCAATAATTCCTGACTTGATGATTTTCAGAAGGAAGACCAGAGTTCCACAAACATATGAAAAATGAAATCTTCACTACTTTTCAAATACAAAATGGAATTTTTGAAATCTTAAAATATTTAGTACTTACAGAAGTGTAGTGAGACAGGCACATTATTACAGGACCAGTTGGAAAGTAAATTAATTCCTCCCACCGGTTAGAAAATTGTTGATGTGACTACACTCTTCCAATCATTCAAAGCCAATAGCCCACATTTCTTAGAACCTGTATTAAGCAATAATTGGAGCTATGAAAAGAGTTTTGTGTTATATATTACAGCAAAAAATTGTAAACAATTTAAGTGTCCAACAATGGGGGGATGGTTCATTAATTATAATGAAATGATAGAATGATGATTTTATATGATAGAATAATATATACCACTGAAATCAGATTATTAAGCAGGAATAGCCAGAAAACTTCTGAAAAAATAAGTAATGAAGGCTGACAAATCCTATCAAATATAAAAACAAAATGTAAAGTTCGAGTATTTAAATTTATGTGGAACAAGTGTTTCACTAGACAGGCAGAACAATGGAAAAAAAATAGAAGATTCAGCAATAAACCTCTAACCATGTGGGAATTTATTATTTTTTGTAGATGGCATATCTAATTAGGGAGAAAGATACATTTATTATTCAATAAACAGTGCTGGGACATCTGGTTAGCCTTTGGAAAGAAAAATTGGATCCCTATCTCACACCTTCCCCCAAATTAGTTCCTTATCAAATATTTAAATTTTAAAAAACTTAATTGTACCTTTACAAAAAGGGGAGTTTACAAAATAAACTCAGAGAAAGGAATGCCTTTCAAAGCATGACACAGAAGCCATAAACAATATGACTATAGGATAATATATATTTTTAATTTTTCCAATCTTACTATATCAGATAGAAAATTATTAAAAATTTGATAACACATTGTATTGGGAGGGTATACATATTGCCATATTGAAATTGGGTGATTTCTAGCTAAATAAAAATTTATAGGTCCTCTGACTCACCAAAATTCATTTTTAAATATTTATTTTATCAATATAATTGCACATTTAAATGAAATACATACAAGGTCATTATAAATTTCAATACCACTTATAATATCATAAGACTGGAAACAACAACTAAAAGTCTATCAACAGGCCTTGTTAAAAATATTATGTATATTACATATTTATTCACCATACAATAGAAAACTATAAAAACTATGTGACTGTATAAATAATGCCAATGTTCTATCCATATTGATATAGAAATGTTGCAAGGTATGTGGCTAAGTGAAAAAGGCATGGTGAAAAATCATGTGCATATCATGCTAAAGTTTTATGGGAGAGAAAAAGAAAATGTGTAACTATAAAATATATAGTCAGTTTCTGGAAAGATATATGAGAAATGTAAAAGAGGATGCATCTGAGGAGAGAACTAGGTGGTACTAGGTGGTTGGGTAGATGAATGGGAAATAAACAATTTTCATTATATACCCTTTTGTACTTTTTGAATTTATAGCACAAACATTATGCATTTAAAACTTAGATTTTTCAAATACTATTTAATGACATTGAAAAATATTTTTCTCAGCTGCATCCTCTTCTTCTCCATTTGGATGGTTAAGAAGCATCTAAAACTTAACATGTCCAAATTCCAGATATGTCTCCCAGTATCTACTCCATCTACCATTTTTCTCACATCAAGAATGGCCAGCTCCATTCTTGTAGTTGTTTAGGTCAAAACACTTGGCCTGACAAAGTCAAGTTACCCTTGACTTCTCTCTTTCCCTCACACCTAACGTCCAGCTCTGGCCACATTGGCTTTAACGCTAATCCCAGAAAATGCCAAGCACATTCCAGCCTTTGAGTCTTTGAACTGCCTGTGCTCTCCTGCCAAGAAGGCCTTCTCTTCAATCTGCATGCTTCTCCTTCTTCTCATCCAAGTCCTTGTCCATACTTCACCCCACTGAGAAATAAACAACACTTTACCCAGCATTCCTGACACACTTTCATTTTGCTTTAAAAAATTACAGGGTATTCATTACCTTTTATCATAATATATAATGTCCCTCCTTTTATATTGTCTTTCTCTCTTCCCGCTTGACTAAACTTCATGAGGGCATTAATTCTTGTCTATTTTTTTCATTGTTGTTTCCCCAGTGACAATGTCTGACACATAATAAGCCCACAATAAATATTTGCTGAATGAATGAATATGAAGTTTATAGACCACAATATTAAGTTGCACCTACAGTATCATTAGTTTTATTAAAAATGCATATAAAATATTTATTTTTTTTCTAAAAGATGTTGTATTATGAGCACATACAATATCTTTTCCTTTCATGGCTTCCAGGGGGAGGACTGTATCTTCAAGCTCGAACTCTTCCACGTGGAACTGGGGTAATGGGTAGAAAGAAAAGATGAACTACAAGGAGTGGAACAAGTTTAACTAATTTAATATTGGGCATGGGAAGAGAGGCTTTTAGAGGAAGAAGAAAAGCTTGGAAAAGGGAGAGGAGGGAGAAAGAGAAAAAACACTTGATGTCAGGATTTATGATAGAGTTTTTGGTGGTAGTTGGGAGTGAGGGGTTAGGAGCACTTTGGGGGTAAGCTGCAGGGAATGGGAAACTGTCTCTGACCCTTTGGTCCTGAAGCAACCACAGGAATGGAGTTGGCCATTAACTGATGGGAGGAAAATGGTAGATGGAGCAGATTCTAGGGAAAATATATGGAATTTGGACATGTTAAGTTTTAGATGCTTCCTAGCCATCCAAATGGAGAAGAGGATTTAGTTGGGAAAGAAATGTCTAAGTGTTTCTGTAGATGATAATTTGAATTCCCTTTGATTTTCTTGGAGAATCTCATGAAGATCTCATTTGCTTTTGATTACTTTTAAAGGGAGATTTTCCCCCTAAACTGTTCTAGGACTGGACCACATAGATTCTTGGCTTTTGAGGGAAGGGGAGGGGATATAGAGCAATACTAAAAATGGTTTATTTAGTGTGGTGGTTTAAGTGATATTTTTATTTTCTTCTATTTTTCTATTTTCTCCATTATAAGTGTGTTATTTTTATAGTTAAAAAAGATGCTTTAATGGTTTTATTTCTCTTCGTGCTTTAGAGAGTCCCTGTGCAGCAGTGGGTAGCTGCCTGACTCATCCGTGCATAACCAGCTGGACCAGGAAAGTGAGCCTGTGTGTGATGCTGCAGTCACGGACAACTCATGCCCATTGCTTGGGCTTCTTTCCCCTTGACCTCCACTGACTCTCACTCAAGCTGGCTCTGTTTTGTGCTTGCCCCAGACTCCCCAGTACTCTCAGCAGCTGGCTGCCTTGGGTAGGGTCCCTTCTCTGAGCTCTGGCCCTTTAGGCCTGAAACTGCAAGTGGATGTATTATCCCTGCCCCCCTCTCCCACGCCTCATGGGGTTTGGTTAATAACTACTTGTCTTACTCATGCCCATTAAATTTTTGTTTTGTTTTTAATTTTAAATTCTATAAAATTCCATCACAATACCTCAGCTGAGACTACTTCACCAGGTCTTAGGAGATGTAGCTTTGGGCTGCTACTCAGATAACCAATTTTCTGGTTTGCACAGGACTGAGAGGGTTCTCGAAACATGGTGCTTTTCAGTGCTGAAACTGTGAAAGTCTCCAGTAAAAGACTTGGGTTGAGTTGATCACTGCTGCCACTACAGGAGCACATGACAGACTGTTTTAACCACTGCTGAGTTCAGCTGTAAGAAGGACACTCTCTGCTGTCTGTCACAGGTGGAAAGAAATTTCCAACAGGTGAAGGACATGCCCATATTCTTGCTAGATCATGGCAGAAATCAGACTAAAATTTGAGAACTGTCCTCCACAATTGTTGCTGTAAACAGTTATTTAAAAATGCAGGGTGGGGACAAGGGGTTCTTGGAGCACACTGATGTCCCTAGCTCCATCCTGCCCACGCCACCAGCAGAGAAATGCAGCCCAGAAGATGCATCCCTGGGTGCTCTAAAGGGTCTTCTGCTCAGATGCTGCCCCTGGTTCAAGCCCACACAGTGAACCCCCTACGGTCTGCAGACAAGGGCTGCATCTCCACAAACAGGGCAGCTCTTTGCTCCCAGTTCCTGGAAATTTGCATATCCTGAACCTCCTTGGGGGAGAAGAGAGGGTTTTTATACAAGATTATTTTAAAAACATAAGGCTCTCACAGGACCCAAAAGCACAAGCTCACAGCTTCTAACTAGGTTAGCTAAACAAGGACGCTCCTTGGAGGGAACTGTGAGCACCAACTCTATTTTAGGCATTTCGGAGGAACACTGGTGATCATGACTTATACTGGATAGAGTGGCTATTTAGGGACATTTATTTTTGCTGAAATATTTGCTGAGTATTTTTATCTAGTGCTTTAAATCCAAAAAGACAAAAGCAATTTCCGTAGGAGCCCTCAGAAGAGGGTGGGAAGGAAGAGACCAATCATAATATTGTTTCGTGTATGTTGCAATGACACCTTTGATGTTGTCTCTTAGAGGGAAGAGAGAAAGAGCCAGAGCAGAGATGGCAGCACGAATCTGGCATAAAGAGAATATTGTCAGCGCTCTGCCTCTGTTGATTTCCCGTAGCTTTCACTTCCCCCAGCGGACAGGATAATAAAAGAAGTTCCAAGGGGGTCATGCCCCCTTCTGTTTGCGAAGAAATGAAGCTTTTGGGAGTAGTGGATGCATTCAGCTCCCGGAATTCAGGTTTTAGACAGCTTGCCCAAGATGGTTTCCAGTCACACAGACCATTGTCATTGTATCATCTCCCACTGTGGTCACTCTCTCTCTGCTTCTCTGGAAGCTTCGGCCTTAGCAGTTCCGGGCATCATGGAGGAAATGTGGTACAGCCAAGATCTTTAGTCTGGATTCTGCATTAGAGTCATCCGGGTTCTTTTACAAGCCATCCATGCTTGGGTTTCACCCCACAGTTTCTGAGGGTGGGACCCAGGTATGGGAATTTTAAAAAAATTCTTATGATTCTAATGGACTACCTACATCAGAATCCCTGCTTTGATACTCAGAGCCTCTTCAAACTTTATCTGGAGATTTTGTTATCCAGATTCCTCAAGTCTCGGGTAGGGCCTGAGATTTTACATTTCTAATAAACTCTCTAGTGACGCTGATGCTGCTGGTGTCACACTCTGAGCAGCAAGAGATGGAATAGAGCATACCGGATCGGTAGCTGGGAGCAGGAGGGTTTCTTTCACTGTCAACAACTAGGACAGCAATCTCAGGTAAGCCTAAGGCTGCAGTTTCTCCATCTCTACAAAATATGAATTAGACCCAGTCACTGCTAAGGGTCCTTCAAGTTTGGCCTTTCTATGATTTGGGGGAATGTGGGACAGCAGTGTGTTGAAGCTGGCTTGTCACAGCTTGCAAGAACTGACTGTTAAATTTTCTGAGTCTATAATACTGAGTGACCTCTCACAGAAACAAAAAACTGAGTATCACATGTTCTCACTCATATAATAAATATATAATATAATATAATAATATAATAAACTTGATCATCCAATGTATTACCACAAGAAAATGACTGACAGTGGTGGCAAACTACGGGTGGGGGAGGGATAGGGGAAGGGATTAATGGTAGTAAATACCTGTCTGGGGTTGGGGGGACACTTCTTATCAACAAGGGTGCCTGAACAAGACATATTTGTGTACCTAACCCTTAACTGTACTCCACAATATCACAATAAAAAAATATTGAATATATAAAATAAAAAAAATTTTTTCTGAAATTTTGCCAGCCTGTTGTCAAACACAACCATTATTTAAAGTTGTTATGCAAACTTGCAATTAAATAAATTCTATTAAAATGAGATAATAGCTAATCAAAATTCACCACTTCCTAATAATTTAGTACATTTTACTATTGTACATGCTCTTGAGGCTCTTAGTTCTACTGTATCTATGGTGGGAATACTGTATAATGGTTTGCAACTTCTGCCCCTTCTGATTTTCAGTGATATTACATGAGTAGCTTGAAATTACCCATGATAGAATAATTTACATCAGAAAATCAGCAAATTTAATGAATTAGGACTTGCTCTATTGTCCCGTTGATTGTCTACACTTAAGAAAGTAAGCTCGGCCTGGCTTGGTGACTCAGCCTGTAATCCCGCGCTTTGAGAGGCCGACTTGAGTGAATTGCCTGAGCCTATGGGTTCGAGACCTGCCTGGGCAATTTGGCGAGCCCTCATCTCTACAGTAAATCAAAAAAAATCAGCCGGGCATGGTAGCGCGCGCCTATAGTTCCGGCTACTTGGAAGGCTGAGGCGGAAGGATCGCCGGAGTCCAGCAGGTTGAGGCTGTGGTGGCCGGGAGCATGCCACTGCACTCCAGCCTGGGTGACAGAGTGAGACTCCTACTCAAGGAAAAAAAAAAAAAAAAGAAAGTAAGCTCACCAACAACTGACTGGATAGAGAAAATACATACACATGTGCGCATGCGCACACACACACACGCTCGTGCGTGCACACGTGTACACACACACACACAATGGAATACTATGCAACCACAAAAAAGAATGAAATCATGTTCTTTGCAGCAACCTGAATGGAACTGGAGCTCATCATCCTAAGTGAACTGACTCAGACACAGAAAACCAAACACCATATGTTTTCACTCATATGCGGGAGCTAAGTGGTCACAAAGTTGGAAATAATAGACACTGGAGACACACCAACAAGGGGAGAGGGAAGGAGGAGGGTCAAGGTTCCGAAATTACCTATGGGATACAGTGTTCACTGTCTGGGGAAGGGGCTACCTGGGACCCAGTCCTCACCACTACACAATATCTCCATGTAACGAACATGCATGTGTACCCCTGAATCTGAAATAAAAATGGAAAAAAAGGTAAGCAATGAACAAAAATTAATAATGCAGATGAAATTTAAAGTGAATGCTAATATAATTTGTATGAGGGTAGAAGTGGTTTAACATGAGGCCACACAGCTGATGTGGTAACAGTAAATTTATTGGGAAAAGTTAGTGGATTGAGATGCAACTCCATTTATCAAATTATTGTTGAACTGCTTAATAGATTGGGTAGGGATACAAGAGTTTGTCAACATTTAATGAAGACATTCAGTGGGAATCAATTGATTATATGAAATTTATAAAAATGACTATTGTTTATTTTATTATTATTTATGGACAAAGCACCACGTATCTTTTATATCAGAAAGTTTAGAATAATCTTTGATATGTGTGTGAATATCTACGTATATACACTTACACACATATGCATACACATGCACATCTATTTTTCCCACCAGTTGCATTTACCTGAATACTACAAGATGTGAAGACCCTAATTTTCCAAAATATCTTCTCAACTTGGTTCCCAGGTGAAAATACCTTTGAAGTCACCATTAGAGTTAAATTTTCAGAGGCAAAAATTCCAATGCATGGAATGTTCTCATGAACACTGAGGTGTCTAGGGTTGAGGTCAGAGCCTTTGCAATGAGCTGAGTCATAGACGGGGGAGTACCAGGCTGTGGGGACTGTGGGACCCAAGTACAAACGGTCTTTCCAAGGGAAGCTGCAGATGAATTTGGGCCTGAAAAAACATTGCCTAATTGGTTGTAGAAATCAAAGGCAAGGAGATGGAGTGCCACCTTTAAATACCCTTCTGGGGAAAAAAAACCTACATATCTTCCTTGCCAGTGTTCTTGAAAATGGGCTGCACATTGGGCCTAAAGCCCTCTGATGTTACGTCTTTCATCCCTCATCTGAGCTGTGGCATCTGCAGCATTCACACATCCATTCTACACACACCTACCAAGTACCTTCATGGTGCCAAGCCTTTGAGGAGTTCGATCCATAATAAGTAAAAGACATAGTCCTTGCTCCCAAGAAGCTGATGTGCAGATGAAAAAGAAATTCTGATTCTGGCCACTCTGACTTGTTCTATCTAAACCTAAAAATACAATTGTCCTATGGGCAAATTCATACTCTCTGCTCACAATATTCATTATTGTTTGACACATATATCCATGAGTCTTCATGAGCACCATTTTACATCAACAACATTGTTTTACATAGGCTGGTGCCTAAGGTTTTCAGTGGTTTCAGGAAGGTCTTCCTGCTTAGAAAGCTATGTCCCAGGATGGTATTCCTGTTGATTGCTTAAAAATATAATGTTGGTTGAGTCACTTATTCCCATTACCAGCTGACAGAACCAGAATGGGCAATCTAACCAATCTTGCTGTGTTTCCATCTTATAGCATAGACTTGAGGAGATAAAAGGAAGCTGGGAATTATTGTTAGAAATCATTTCTTATGCTCCTGGGGCACTCATTCAACAGACTGTGGGCATCATGGGAGAGTATCTGTGAATTGACTTAGATGACTGAGCTCAGAAAGCTTATGATCAAGTGTTTGTAGGTAGAGCCTTGGATACTTATGGTCAAGGAGTCATGGAATTCTCTATGGAGGTCTGTAGTCATCAATAACCTTGAGAAAGGCTGAGGTTCTATACCAGCTTAGAGCTAATAATACTTTAAAACAATATCAGATTTTCAAAACCAGAAATAGAGCTCATATTCATCCTCAGCAATAAAATTATCCTATAGCATCATGATGATTAGGAAGGAAAATACTAATTAATCAAAACAGTAACCTTTTACTTTAGGACACTGAAAAATGCTGTGTGGTACCAGATTTTAACTCCTGAGATGACTCAATTCTATTTTGAGAACATCTAGCTTCATGCATAAGGCTATCACATCACTTATGAACCTTATAGAACAGCCTTAGAGGACATGATCATCACCAATAAATTCTAGAGGTATCTTCCAGTCCAAGATGGCAATATTAGAACATCTATCTAACCTATTTTCTCAATAAAATCAGAAATAAATAATAGATTTTCATTATAATCACTTTTACTTAATGTAATTTCTGAAGTGCTACATGTTATTATATAAGAAATGAAGTATGAAAATATACATATCATAAAGAGATAACAGTAAATATTTTCATATTACAAGATTGTATACCTAGAAAGCTCAGCAAATCAATTAAAACATTAAGGGAACCCAGTAAATTGGCAAATTACAAAATGAGTATACAAAAATCAGTAACTGTCCTATATTTTGATGTATAAAGTTAGAAAACAGAATGGAGGAAAATATATCATTTACTTTAAGGAAAAAGCAAAATATCAAAGAATAAGTTTAGCAAGAAATATAAAGTTCTAATATGAAAAAGATAGTATGTTACTAACTAAGCAAGATGAGTTTATAAAGGGTGAATTGGTATTGCATAAAAAATTTCAACATAATTCTAGTAAAATTCCTTTTTATAACTTTACTTGATGATTCTAAAGTCAATCTAAAAGAACAAATCTGTGGTAAAATTCGGAAAGTTTGGAGAGGGAGTTTAAAGAGAAATTGTCCCAGTATATATGAAGCTGTATTATAAACTTATACTAATCAGAATGATTGGAGAGAAAAATAGAACAGTGGAATAAGAAGGGAAGTTAATAAATAAATTTATGTTTTTATGACAATTTAGTATATGATAAAGGTAGCATTCAAAAAATAGTATGGAAAATAGAGATTTTCTTCTAAAAAATTGTATTGGGGAAATTAGTTTGTCTGTTGGAACACAATTTATCTCAATGCATATCTAATTAATTGCACAAAATAAATGCCAGATGGAGCAAAATTCCAACTGTAAAATGTTAAATTATAAGAATGTCACAAGAAGGATGGAATTTTCTCATAATCATGAGGTCAAAACGTTTCTAAAACTTATTTATGGAAAAAGACAAAATAATAAAACTAAAATACAAAGAAAGTGTTTAAAAATGTATGGAAGATTGAAAATAAAATATAAAATATGGAGAAAGATTGAAAAATTAATAAGAAATCAAAAAGAAAAGGATATGAACAACGAATTCACACACAGACACACAGACATATGCATACAATACAAGCAACATATATATATAAAAATGTGATCAATATCATTAGTTTTTTTAAAGAAATGCAAATAAAAATAAGATTATTTTTGCCTATAAGATTTTTAAAGATTAAAAGATTGATAATGTCCAGAATTGATGAAGGTGTAAGAAAATGGTCTCATCTTTTGTTTGGCAGGAGTGTAAATTTTTATAACCATTCTGCAGGGTGGTGTGCAAATGTTTATTAAAATGTTAATTATTTTCTTTATATTTACTTATCAATTTCCATTGTAAATACTTACTCTGAGAATAGTTGAACAAATACACTGAGATATAATTCTTCTTTATAATGGTGAAAAATTGGAAACAACTGAAATGTACATCTCTTGCAGATTAGTTAAACTAAAATACATTTACACAATGGACTGTTAATATTACTTAGTCATTTAAAGCTATTATGTATACTGTATTAATGGGCAGAAAAAGATTTTCAATATACAGCATACTGTTAAAAGTGTAGTATGACACCATTTTAACATAATTTTATACACTTTTATAATACAGAAATTTCTGGAAAGATGTTCTTCAAAATGGTAACAGTAGCTAGCTCTGAATTGTAGAATGTCCGATGGTTTTTCCTTATCTTTGCATTACTTTGACTTGTTGAAAATTTTTCTTAAGATAGAGTATCATTTTGGTTTTTTCAAAAAGTTATTTTCAGTTTGGAAAAAAAAGTGGGGAGGAACAGATTTGACAAAGTTGTGCCCTGGGATAATTCATACTAATTAGAGGTAATGGATTCAACTGTATACAAGGAGGAGTAAAGCTAAATTAAATATGTTTGCAACTCAAAAAACTAAGAAACAAACAGCAAAATTAAGGAAAATAGAAATTGAAATTAATAGAGATAAAAGTAAAACAAAATGAATTAAGAATAGAAAAATGCTATAATTAGCAAATAAACAAGATCTCTTTGAAAGAGAAACAACAAAATAGATATGCCCTGACCCAGTCTTATTAAGAGAAAAGAGACCCCCAATTAGCCAACATTAGAAATAACAAATGAGGATATGATCATAAACAAAGATGAAAACTTTCAAATTTGCTTCTCAAACTGGAAAACATCTTAAAGCATAGTGTTATGGTAGTGCTCATAGGATAAAACATTGGTACCATATTTCAGAGAGCATCTTGACCATTCTTAGTCAAAGCCTAAACATTTTTGCTACCTGTTAACTCAGCAATCTAACTTTTGTCTATAGATAGACAGACAGACAGATATAAATGGATGAATGTGGAAGGGGGAGAAAGAGAGGGAGAGAAAGGGAGAGAGAGAGATTCCATCTGAATAATAGATGAATAATCGTCATTATCTCTAGATAGGGAAATTATGAACAATTTTATTTACTTTATGTATATTTTTAATAAACTATTAATCATAAACATGAATAGAAAGATGAGTAGAAGCCGGGCTCAGTGGCTCAGCCTGTAATTTCAGTGCTTTGGGAGGCTGAGGTGATTGGATTGACTGAGCCCGTGGGTTCAAGACCCACCTGGACAACTTGGCGAGACCTCAAAATCAAAAATTAGCCGGGCGTGGTAGCGCGTGCCTGTAGTTCCAGCTAGTTGGAAGGCTGAGGCGGAGGGATCGCCAGAGCCCAGCAGGTCGAGGCTGCAATGGCCGGGAGCGGCCACTACACTCCAGTCTGGGTGACAGAGTGAGACTCCAACTCAAAAAAAAAAAAAGAAAGAAAGATGAGTAGAATATTTAACTAGGTAATTTACAGAAAGCTAGCCAGTAAACATTTTTTTTTTTTTTTTTGAGTTGGAGTCTCACTCTGTCACCCAGACTGGAGTATAGTGGCCGCTCCCGGCCATTGCAGCCTCGACCTGCTGGGCTCTGGCGATCCCTCCGCCTCAGCCTTCCAAGTAGCTGGAACTACAGGCACGCGCTACCATGCCCGGCTAATTTTTGATTTATTGTAGAGATGAGGTCTCACCAAGTTGCCCAGGCGGGTCTCAAACAGGCAATCCACTCACCTCAGCCTCCCAAAGTGCTGGGATTACAGGCTGAGCCACCGAGCCTAGTGATAAATGCCATAAAACAGTGACCTGATACAATTTTTGCTATCATACTGGCAACTTTTAAAAATAATTAGGCCCAGTGTGGTTGAGGATGCATTTAAATATGAGAAAAAGATATGAAAATTTGTGCAATTTTTCTGGAAAATAATTTTTCAATCTACATCAAAAGTGTTTTTTGCATACCCTTTAATCTAAAACCTCAAGTATTTTGCTCTAAGAACTAACTCTGAAATTTGAAAAAAATTGAAATTTCTTTCAGCTAATTACTAAATTTAGTTTAACTAAAATTTATTTTAGTGTCACTTATCATAGAAAATATGTGAAATTTTAACATTAAGTAGAATTGGTTAACAAAATTATGGTTTATACATACATTAAAATATAATATAGCCATTAACAATGAAGTAGAAGAATAACATGTAATGATGTGATCATATATTACAGAGTTAAAAAAATAGAATCTAAACTGATAACTTTAGAGTTGATTTTTTTAAGGAAGAACAGAGGGATACAAGATGCATACAGTGTGCTCCATTATTTAATTCTATTTGTGTAAATTATATTTTTATGACATAAGTAAACATATATAGTCTCTTTTTCTTGCTCATCTGTGTTTTTCAAATTTTTAATGACAAGCATCGTGATGGTCACATCCATTTTTTATTGATTTTCTTGCTATCCGAACTTTATTATGTTTGGGGATGGCATTAGATCAGACCTAGGAAAGGAGTCATTTCTTGGTCTCAGCCAATCACAACAATCTTGCTTTCCATTTTCCCAACATCTCTTGCATATGACCCATTTCTAATAAAAAGATTCAAAAAATAAGTTTGCTGGTAGATGCACTGCTGTGTATGTTTTGCTCTTCTGATGAAAGGGACTGATGTGACCAGCTCCACCTCCCTCCACTTCCATTCTTCCTGTCTGGAATGTGGATGCCATACTTGGAGTTGTTAGCAGCCTTCTAGCAAAATTCAAGGAAAAGGCCATGAGCATCATTTGCTGGTCTTGAAAGTTTGGAGTCTCTGAATTATCATCACCAACTACCCACCCACATAAGAATTTTTTGTTATGTTTAAAGAAAGCCCCTCTAGAGATCCTTTGTACAACATTATGCCTATGATTAACAATACTATATTGTACACCTAAAAATGTGTTATGAGGGTAAATTTCAGGGTAACTCTTCTTACTATAATTAAAAGAAGAAAAGAAGCCCCTCTTTGTTTAAGATGGGATTTTCTGTTACTTGCAGAAATTGTGAGCCAATTTAGATCTGCAGTAAAAAATACTGGACAAAAACTCATGTTTAAAATGAAAAGGTAGAATAGAAGGATGGAGATAATAAGTTCATATTTCATCTCTGTTTTCTAGACTATACCTGGAACACATTGTGATAAAAATCCAGTAAAAGTGATTTGAAATTTACAGTAGTAGGAAATTAACATCCGATTGCACACTGCTGGTCTCAAGAGACCTGGCAGTCCTGGTATTGATTTGCTGTATGATCTTAGGAAACTGCCTCATCCTTCTAGAATGTAGCCTTCCAATCTGTGTGAATTCAATGGCTCAGAGGATTCAAGACTAAGTAGCTCAGTGGTCACCTAGAAGTCTGTCTTTCTCCTTCCTATGGACAATGACTGAAAATATACTCTGGGCAGGGAAACTGCTCAAGAATAAAAAACGAACACTTTACTTTCACTGACTTAAAACAGAGTGCAGAGGGAACCATGGCACCAAGGATCACTTTGTAATTTTCATTTTGGTATATGAATAACATTTGATGGGATTCTCTTCTGATCCAATTGCCTGTGTTAAGTGAGAGGTGGACAAATCCTCCCAAATTCACCCAACTACACCCAAATTCTAGCACATGTTCTTTCTAGCACCCTCTTAGCTGAGACACCTTCATGATTCCCCATGGTGAATGTCCGCTCTCACTGCAACAAATAAATGGTTCAACTACAGATGGGTTCCCAGTGGTCTTCAGCTAGAGGGCGTTGATAATAGCAAGTATTCAAAACTTTTGTTGCTAGTATTATCAATTATTTTTGAAAAAGTATTGTTGTTTTTGTTGCCATTAATCAAGAGGGCCTAGCATATAAGGTACATCTCCTGGGAAGTGGCTCAGGTACCCATCAGAAAGCAGACTTGGAATAAGTCACAAAAAGCCTTTTGCTTTATGGAACAGTGTGTGTTGATTGAGACACACACACACACACACACACACACACACAAACACACACACCCAAGGAGATGCTGAGAAGTCTTTAGAAGACCCCTTCACAAAGGCAGAGAGTGTGTGTCTGTCTTGTTTACAGCTGAATCTCCAGCACTTCAAAGGAGAATAAATTCCCCAGGTTACATAGCCCAGACCCAGAAAAATTTTTGCTGGAAAAAAAAAAAAAAAAAAAAGAATTCAAGCATCCCAGGAGACTTTAACAGTTTAATTTGGATACTTGTAGATCAGGTAGGCAAACAGCTAACTTGCATAGTGTTTACTTCCTACCAGACATTGTACTAAACATTTTACATGTATTAGCTCAGCTGCCTCTCGTCTCAGCCCTACAAAGTAGATACTATTATTAACACAATTTTATGGAGGGGAAACTGAGGCACAAGGAAGTTTACTGTCTTGCAAGAGCTTCCACAGCTGGTAAGGGTCGAGTTGGGATTTAAATCCAGAGTCTATTCCAGAGTCTGTGCTCCTAACCAATACACTATATTGCCTTGCAGTACAAAGTGAAGGTATTAAAGGTACTAAGGTACGTTAACTTTGCAGGTCTACTTGCATTATTTACATCAAAAAACACAGAAGGCACATTTTTTTCTTCTTGAGTATGAGAAAAAATGCTCACTGAATATTTTTAATTGGTCATATATATAGGCCACAAAATGCAAATGACGTAGGTCATATAATTCAGCTACAACCAAATAACATTAAATATAAACAACAAAAATCATCGGGGAGAACACAATGTCAGTAATGAAAAGGGGATATAAGAACAGATTCAAAGGAAATAAAAGATTATAACAGGCATAATTTATAACTTTTTGCCAATAAACTTGAAAATGTAAATGAAACGAACTTTTTCTAGGAAAATAGAATGACCCAAAATTGGCTCAAAAAGAGTCAGAAAATGAATATTCTAATAGATATCAATGAACTTGAAAAGATAATCAAAGACCTAGCCTTCAAAAATCCATCAAGTCCAGATGGTTTTATGAGTTTGTTCTGTTATACTTTGAATGAGCAAATAGTTATCGTGATAATTTAAATATTCCAGAGTATAAGAAAGACCAGAATGCTCCCAAAATTATTGTATAAGGATAACATAACCTCGTACCAAAGCTGAATAAGAATCCACCATTCTTTAAAAAGAAAAAAAAACAATTTTATTTATTAATAGAGATGGAATAAACCTCACCTTAACATAAACGAATGATTCCAATCCAGCAGTGTATTTAAATTAAAGAACATACAGTAACCAAGGAGAATTTGTTTGGGGAATATAATGTGTTATACATCATTCCAGGTGGCATTTCAAATCAGTAAGAGAAGAATAGACTTTTCAGAATTGGTTTCTCGACTTTGTCAGATCCTTATCTCATTCTATGTGCAAATATAATTTTCAGATGAATTGATAATCTAAACAACAAAAAAAGCAATAAATTACTAGAATATTTAGGGAATGATTATTGTGATTCTGGGGTAGGAAGCTTCCCTAAGCATGATGGGAAATCTAGGCGCTATAAAAAAGACACAGATTTGACTACACAAACCTTGAAACTGCTTGGGGGGGGGACCATAAACAGTATGCAGTCATTACAAATAATGGGCACTACATGGACACATTTCCATAAGTGATACTATAAAAACATTAAGTGACACAGACAAGTTACAAAACATTATTTTTACTTTTAAAAGATCAATAGAATTGATAATCCTCCAGAGAGCTTGATTTAAAAAATGGGGATGGATTGGTAGAAAGCACAAATAAACGATATTAGAAATGAAAAGAAGGTGCAAAACAGTATTAGAAGGGAGATTTAAAAAAATTATAAGGCCGCAGGATTTGTAACTTTGTGGCAGAAAATTTGAAAATGTAAAAGAGATGAACAATTTTCTAGGAAAATAAAAATTTCTGTAACTGACTCAAGGAGTAGGACAAATTTTTTAATAGGACAAATTGAACCCATGTATGCATATATTTGTATCTAGATAAAAATACGGGTTGCCTCTGAGTAACCGAGCAGTTGGGAAAGGTCATCTGGGGCGGGGGCGGAGGAGGGCACCACTCTCTTCCTAAATATAAGGCCGTGCTTTCAATCGTATTCAACGACGTGAACTACTTTGTAAAAAGGAAACAATTGTTGGCGAATGACTCCACGGAAGTCCTGGGAATAGATAGAAGGTGGACGAAAACATGGAGCCAGAATGAGACCCATTGGCGTGCGCCGGTGGAAGCCGGCACGGGTCACCAGATTGCCCCCAAGTCCCAAGGGTCGCGTTCGCACCCTCTTCCCCCCCTCTTCCCCCCTTCTCCTTCCCACACTGCCCACCCTTGGACAGACATCTTGAGATCCCAGCGCAGAGCCGCACACATCCTAGGAAGGCAGAGCCGCAGAAAGAACAAAGGCGTCACGAGTTCGAATCCCTGGCCGGGTCAGAGACCCGCAGTGTCAGACTTGGGGAGCGTCCCCTCACCTCTCCAGGCCCCATGGGTCGCCGCACCGGGTCCGCGCCCACCTTGGGGAGGGGGTTGCTCGAGCAGGCTCCTGCTAAGTTGTGCGGCGAGCCTGCTCCCCGGAGAGCAAGGCACGAGGGGGCGGGGCGGTGGGCGCCTCTTCCCGCGGCAGGTAGGCCCTTCCCCACCCCCGCTGCCCCCTCCTTCCTCCTTCGTCGCGGCTCACACACCCACACAGCCTTCTCCCGTCGCGGCTGGAGAGCTGCTCCCGGGCGCCAGCGGGCAGCAGCGCCTCGCCAACCAGCAGAGCCGGCGGAAGACGGAGCTGGAGGGCCAGGGCTGCGCTGGAGATCTGCAGACCCCCGGCTAGGGGCCGGGGGCGCTTCTGATCTTCCTTTCGTGCTTCTTTCTTTCTTTTAAACCCAAGCCAAACCAAACAGAACCCAAACTAAGCAAAACAAACAAACAAAAAACTACCCTGTTCCCGCCGCAACTTGGAGGAGCAGGGAGTGATTCGAAGGAACTGACGCAGAGGTTTTATTTAGGAACCTTGGAGAAGTTCTGGACAAGTGACTCCCCAGGACCCGTGAGGCCCAGAGGAGCCCCGGCTCCCGGCGCGGGTTCAGCCTGGCAGTGTCCTCCAGCCGCCAAGCCGCAGCCGCCGGCGGGGGTGGGAGACGCCCCCTGATTTGTGGCTTTGTGGATAATGACGCTACCCATGGCCTGGACCCAGGTGGCCTCGCTCGGTGATCTTCGCCACCAGGTAAACGCACCCCCGGGGTTCCCCACTGGTCACCTGGGTGGGACCTGGAGCTCCCGAGAAGTAAGTCCGTGCTGTCCAGCCACAGGCAGGAGTGCGGGACGGTGGGAGAGAGGCTGCTTTTATCACAGGAAATTGTGGGAGACGGGAACGGAAGGAGGATTTAACAGTTTAAAAAAATTTTTTGCATTGACGTGGGAGAAGAGATGCGTAGGGACCTGGATTTTTGTCGGAAATGGTTGTGGAGCGGTGCTGGGTGATAGGTATCTGGATTTTTTTGCATGGACCGAAGAGGGATTTGCAAAGCCTTAGGTTTTTGTAGATACATGTGGGGGAACGGGCAGTGAGAGGCTGTGATCCTGAAAATGTGCACGGCATTGTACAGAGGATGAAGTAACGGGAGAATCACTTACCGCCCTGGTTTCACCTGACCCCCACACTCGGCCTTCTGGAAGATGCCGCCAGAGTGGGGCATCAATGGACGCCGGTGCTAGCGCTGCTGGAGCCCCGGGGTTCAGCACCTCGGACAGCGCCAGCGTCTGGCCTCCCCAGGTGCGCGGCGAGCCAGGAACAGCAGTTCTCTTTCGCTCCCGGCCATCGCTGCTGGGTCCCGCCGCTTCCAGCTCAGCGCGAGAGAGGGCTCTCAAATCGTAAGAGCAAACGTAGAGTTCAATTTCTGATCTGCTTCTAACTGCTTCCCGTGACTGCAGAAGGAAGAGGCGGAGTATAAAAAGATAGCCCCCAAGCTTCCGCGGATACTACAACCCAACGGTGTGGCCTCCTGGGTCTTGGAAGGTGTACCCATATTTCCGCAAAAATCTCACATGTATGAAGCGCTTACCATGTGCCAAGGCCTTGTGCTAAGCTAATACACCACAACTTTGGCTACTATCATTATCCCCATTTTACAGATGAGAAAATAGAAACAAAAGAGGCAGAGTAACTTGCCCAAGTTTACAGGACCAGCACATGGCATGGCTGCCTCTTTAAACTGCGTGCCAGCTTGCAACGGTGGAAAGATGCGCTTGAGTGGAATTCCCTATGCGAAATAATTCTGAAATTGGGATCAGAGGAACAGAGTTTGACTCGAACTGGGACCCTGGACAAAATTACTAAATGTGTCTGAACTTCAGATTTTAAGGATCTGTAAAATCAAGATAACAATGTTTTCCTTGCAGAAGTGTGGGGCAAAGGTGGCCAAGGCGATCTTGCATGTGATACTCAGCAAACTGGGAATTGCGTTTGGGAGGCTGGGGCTGGAATGGAGGGAGCAGGTAATTGGAAGAGGAGGGAGATTGGCAAGGGACACTTGGCAGCACACTCCAAGGGGGCTGGGCACAGAGTGGGACTCAGTGGTAGGATTTCTGGATGAGTTTAATTCGGTGTCTAGTAACCTTTTAGATTTTTTACAGGACTTTATAGAGAGTGTTTGCATATTGTCTATCATTTGATCCTCATAACAATTCTGTAAAGTAGGTCTGGGGTTATTCTACTCATTGAGAAAAATGATGCTTGCCTCAGATTACTCAGGTACCAGCCAGGCAGGGTGGTTCATGCCTGTACTCACAGCAATTTGGGAGGCAAGGTGGGAGGATCACCCCAGCCCAGGAGTTTGAGACCAGCCTGGGCAACATAGTGAGAACTTGTCTCTACCAAAAAAATAAAAATAAATAGTTGGGTGTGGTGGTGCATGCCTGTAGTCCTAGCTATTTGAGAGGCTGACACAAGATTGCTAGAGCCCAGGAGTTGGAGGTGAACCAGTATTGTGCCACTGCACTCCAGCCTGAGCAACAGAGTGAGACCCTGACTCAAAAAAAAAAAAAAAAAAAAAATTACTCAGGTACCTAGTAGCAGAGCTGGAATTAGAATCCAGGTATCCTGCCTCTCTGTCCTATAATACTTCCACAGAAACTGGCACATCCTCAGGAGCTTGGCTTATGGAGCAATTATAGCACTAAATTGTATTTAGTGAAGCACCATAAATATGTGAAATTGATGATTTTTAAAAACTATCTTGACCTACAGAAACAGAAATTTCATATGAACCAATCTAACAAATGTCCATTTATTATATTCTATTTTGTTCCACAAAGAATTTAAAGCAATTTATAAAGATTCACAAGTTGACAGGTTTACATATATTAGAAGTAATTGAGAAAATAGAGGAGAAACAAGATTAAGAAAATAGAGATAAAACAAATACAAAGTTCATATATTACATAGTCCTAGAAACTTGCTCTGGGTCACTAAGTACTAGAAAGTGTACATACAAGTCCTTTCTTGGGGGTCTGAGGAATTTTGAAGATGTTTACAGAAGACTGTAGATCCTTCATTTGTGCATAATGCAGGTCCTCACCCTCTGAGAGAACTTCACTGTGCCAAACTAGGGAAGTTTAACTGGAACTCCGACATCAGTGTGACCCAAGAAAAGGAAGAGAATGGCATTGTATCTGCATTGAAGTGGTTAAGTGTTAGTTACATACTTTACAATGGCTCACAGGAACATCACACTTTAAAGTTTACACAAAGGACCCTGCATCCATCAGTTGATATGGGCCTTCCAACTCTGCAGAGATAATCATCTAGGAAGTAACAGAAAGGACAAAACCCACGGCATTATGACTTGTACTTCATGTATTTTACTTTTATACAAAAACCCACATTCCTACGTAGGCCAGGTGAGTAACTTGAATGTTTGAATTGGGCCAGTTGTAAGACCACAGAGAATGGCAGTGCTTTTTCAAACTGAAAAATGAATAACCCATCTTGAAATATTCAAATTTTGAAAAAAATGTAAAGCACTGTGCCAAACAATACAAGAGTGTGGGCCAAATTGGCTGCCAGGCCTTTAATATGTCGTCTTGTTCTCTAATACTCAGGCTAAAGACCTGAAAAGGCATTTGAGTGAAAGAACCTGGATTCAGAGAGATAAAAGGCTCAATCTCTGTTTCTAAACTTTCTATTTCTAAACTGAGAAGGTTGAACAGGATGGCTCCTCTCAGCTTAAAATATATAAGGCTTTTTTAGTTTTGTGGACAACAAAGTAATCAAAGGACTTCAAGACAAACATGGCAAACATTTCCATCTACCTACTGCCTCCGTGACAGAAGACATCATTTTAGTTTTTGGATGCTGATGATGTTTTGGTCTTCAACACTTCTTCTCCAGTTCCTGTGCTGTCGGAAGGCATGACAGCCACCGTTATAGTAGAGATGAGTCAAGCAGAAAACAACCCAAAAGCTGAAAGGGATGGTGGGCAGCGTGGAGCATGACAGGAAAGGAATCAGGCAAACTTTGCTCACTTCTCAGTTTACTCTTCTTCTGAAGCACATGAAAAAGAAACACTTTATGGTTGCTAATTTTTAAGATGAAAATATGGTGCCTAGGACAGCTAAGGAGGATGGGATTTCAACATTCTGGGGTTGTGTCAGCTCTTTTCAATCAGGATTGCTTATTTTCCCTCCAACAAACTTAGAGACCCTGTAAGGCATCTAATCTTTCCAGCATTAGGTAGTCTTAACATTTATTCTCTGTGATGCAGATAGGAGATATATCTTCAAATTAAAGTAAATTGGGTCTTGGTTGACCTCACATCTAATGGGTCACTGTCAATTCTACCTTTCAAACATCTCTCCAGCTGGATTCTTCCTCGGTGTCCCTTCTGTGGTCGTTCTGATTCTTTTAATCTCTCAGAGGCTCCTAGGTGATCACCCAGCCTCCAGATTCATCTCTCACATTGTGGCCAATGATCATGTCATGTTCTTCCTTAAAACTCTTTCCTGATTCCTCATTTCCACATAAAGGAACATCAACCTGTAGGACAAAGCTATGATGAAATTTGAATCTGATCTCTGTAGACCTCCTCATGTCTTCTTGTTCCACTAGTGCACTCCCTTCCACCATGATCATGTGCTAACCTCCCAGTTTCTGAAATTTCTGTGCTATGCTACCTCCTACCTTTGAATGGCTTTTCCCTTTGGGTCCCACAAACTTGCACTCATGTTTTTCAATATCTGGCTCAATTTTCTTTTCCTTGTGAATCCTTTTCTAGTCTGCACCCCTTGTCCCTCATGGCACTCATGTCTCCCTGTTGTATGTTTGTCTCCTGTTCTGGGACTTACGACATTGTACTACAGTTATTTCATGTAGAGGCTAAGAACATAGACTTTGGAGTTGAACTACCTGTACTGGAATTCCAGCTCCACAACATACTACCTGGCTGATATGGGGCAAGTGACTGCCTCCCAGAGACTCTGTTTCATTTTTTATTAAATGAGGATAATAGTAGTATCCACCTCATAATATCGTTGTAAGACTTAAATGACATAAAAGTGCACAAAAAGTATTCAGCACATTGCTTGGCACATGGCAAGCATACCATAAATGTTTGTTATTATTAAAATGTACATCTGTCTTTCCTCTAACTTGTAAATACCTTAGCAGGTGTCCTTGAGTTTTATACTTCTCTTTATCCTTAACACCTAGCATGGACTAGATAATTAATATCTGATGATAAATGAATGAGTGAGTACAAGTAGATAGTCAATCTGTGCTTGATAATGAATGAATGAATGAATGAATGACCAAGTAATGCCAGTGTTTTGGTCAAGGTTTTTTTGATTCTAAGTAACATAAGTTAATTCAAGTTACCATAAACAAAAGCAAGCTAATGTACTGGAAGACTTGTGAGGTGTTCGTGGATTCCAAAGGCAGTTGAAACTCAGAAGAAGAGGAACACTCTCTGTCCACGTCTCATCTCAACTTTTGGTGTGTTTACTTCATTACTCTTCCTCTACACATCATCTTTTCTGCTTCTTTGCACATGTGGCCAACCCACAAATACAGCCCTTACCTCTAGAGTTTACAACACTCCAATTCCTACAGACAGCTAAAGATCACTAGTGTTTTTCAGCCACAATTTTGAATTCCACCCAATGTTGAGTCAGCCCTGCACATGGGGCTGGCCAAATAGTATAAACTCATCTGTCTCATTGCATGGGTTGGGGGTAAATCTCAGAAAGCAGGGGTCATTGTAGCTCATAAGAAATCTCCAAAGAGTCACTCACTGATCTCTGAATGACCATGAGCAAGCCACATCTTCACTTTGGGCTTCAGTTTTCTCAGCCATGAAACCGGGAAGGGGGGAGGCATGGGGGAGAAACCTTCTTGAAAGGGGCATTTCATGGTTCAAGAAGGCAGTTAATGTCAGTCTGAAACAAAACATGCACATTCGTACTTTATTGGGTTGTAAAATCCCAGGGAATAGAAATGGAGGAAAATGAAATGCAAGGCAAAGAAGAAAGAAGAGCAAATACAAGAGAGAGAGAGAGCCACAGCTCCATGACAAGTCTTCTGGAAACTGTATAACCTTTTATCTTGGTACAGCAATTGGATGAAGAAAGGAGGATCTTTTCCATCCTCTGTCTCCTATTGGTCGGTATCTCTTCTACAGAGTGTTAACTCCCCCACACTTCTGGGTTGAGCGAGTTTGCCTTTCTGGGCAGCTGCTGGAGAAAGTCAGGCCAGGGTCAGATTTTCCTGGTCAGTTGAAAGCATGTGTGGGTCTCCAGCACCTGTAGCAGACAGCAGCAGCAGTCACCTGGCTCTAAGACTGTGCAAAAGGCTTGGCCTTTGCTAAGGCCACTCAGACAAGAAAGCGAGGTGAGTGGTCAACACCCAGAGACAGGGACAGTAGCTATGGCTATGCAAATCTGGGATGACTCAGGAATTGAGTCTGGTGTAATTTGTAAGGCTGTTGTCAGCCAGTCACGGAAACTGCAGTCTTTTAAACCCAGTATTCTTAAAAAGAAAGGGTAAGGTAAAAGCAGCATGCCAACAGTTAATGTTAGCCCAGCACATTTTATCTGGGCTGCAAGAGTGAGGTAACCACCTGATTCTGTGCTCAAACAAAGCTCTTGCATTTTCATCATATAAAGAGTTTCAGTTGGGAGGCCCACAGTGCAAAAATGACTATAGACAACTTACAAAGTAGCTTGCCAAGCACACAGAATGTTATATATGTTATAACTATGGTTGGGCTGGATATTCCTGACCACAGGGAGGAGCTCAGATGCCTTGCCTCCAGCTTGCTCCCTCTTTGGAAGCTGGAGGAGGAGATTTGATTAAGGGCAAGGCCTGAGCTTAGGAGAGGAAGTGGCCACTGATTCCAAGTGCAGGGAGAGAAGCGATCTCCTAGATACACCATTTTCTTTCTTGCTTTCCTTTTTTTGTCTCTTTTCTTGTCTCCCTCCCTCCTTCCCTTCCTTGACTTTGAGGTAGACTACAGGTGTGTAATTTGCTCTACACACAAAATAAAAGGTAACTCAACTATTCAGCCATCCTCCCTCCTACCTTCCTTTCCTTCTCCTCTGTTCCTCCATCCTTTCCTCTATCCCACTTTCTAACCGTCACATGGCTGACAAGGGAGAAAAGACAGTATTTCTGCCTCAAGGAACTCAGACTTCTGCTGAGGCAGCTGACCCAGATGATTAACACGATCAATACTCCAACAGAGAAAGTTGCAAAGTATTGAGGAACACAGGGGGTGCAGCATCCATTTTGGTTGGCTTTTCGTATGTGTGTGTGTATGAGAGAGGAAAAGAAAACATACAAAAATGGTGTAAGGTATTCCAGTGTATGAATGTACAATATGCCATGATTTCTTTATTTGTTTTCTTTCTTTCTTATTTTAGAGACAGAGTCTTCTCTGTGCAGTGGTGTGATCATAGCTCACTGCTACCTCAAACTCCTGGGCTCAAGCAATCTTTCTGCCTCATTCTCCCAAATAACTGGGACTACAAGTGTGTACCACCTCACGCCAGTCTAATTTTTTAAATTTTAGGTACAGACAGGAGTCTTTCTATGTTGCCCAGGCTGGTCTTGACCTCCTGGCCTCAAGTGATCTTCCCACCTTGGTCTCCCAAAGTGCTGGGATCACAGACATGAGCCATAGCACTCTGCCTGTCTATTTCCTTCTTGATGGATTGTTTCCAGTTTTTTGTGCATAGAGCAAATCACTACTCTTTTTTGAGTAGTGCTGCTGATGTCTTTTGGCACATGTATTTATTAGTAATCAATTGCTGTGAGCAACCATCCCCAAGTAAGTGGCTTAAAACAATAATTGTTTATTTTCTGCAAGTTGGCCCAGGCTCTGGGCATTTCTTCCTCTGGTCTTGTCTGGGTTTCCTCACACAGATGCAATCATTTGGGGGCTGGCTGGGGCTGGATAGTCCCAGACGGTCCCACTCAAATTCTGGTAGTTAGTGGGAGCTATCAGCTGAAACTCCATGTGCCCTTTCTGATGGGATGGATCAGACTTCCAAGACAGCAAAGTTGGAAGCTACAAGGTGTATTGAGGCTTTGCCTTGAAAGTCACACAGTTACTTTTGCCACATTTTATTGGTCAAAACAAGTTAGGAGGCTCACTCCTAGTGTACATGCCAGGATGGGAGGACATTGTGGCCATGTTTTGCAATCTACCTCAGGTATAAACCTAGGCATGGAATTACCATGTCAGAGTGTGGGCTTCAGTTCAGTTGAGTGGTGCCAATTTATTTATACTCCCAACAGGTTCCTGTTGCTTCCCATCTACATCCGTCTTGGTGTTGTCAGTCTGTCTAATTTTAGCTCTTCTGGGTGTAGTGGTATTTCATTGTGGTTTAATTTGATTTTCCTTGAGTACTAATGAGGCTGAGTATCTTTTTATATGCTTATTGGTCATTTGTGTATCCTCTTTTGGAGGAAGTGATTTGTAGAAGTTCTTTATATAGTCTGGATATGAGTCATTGTAATTTTACTCAACTCTCCCTCTTCGATCTTGAGTGATTTTCCTCTTGATTACAAAGGAAGTAACATTTGAGCTGAAGTTAGGAGGTTGATGAATAATTAAAGAAGAGCAGGGAGGCCTTATAGTTAGAAACATGAACAGTGCCAAGAGGAAAAAAATAGCATGGTGCATTAAGAGATGATGAGATTTCAAGGTAGATAGAATGTGAAAAAGACTGGGGGTGGTAGGGGATACTGCTGGAGAGGTGAGATGGGGCCAGGAGGTGAAGGATCCCTTTGATGGAATGGAAAGAAGTGTGTTTTCTCTGGATAGTCCTTTTTATTCATTTGGTCCTTGGAAATTCTGCTTCATATCCTCAGAGCTTTGGCACTGACAAGTTTATTGATGCCTAGGACTCTAACACAACAGTGGTATGTAGGGCTTCAGAGGAATCAAAATGATTAAAATAACAGAGAGAGAGAGAGAGAGAGAGAGAGAGAAAGGCTATCTCTCTCTCTTTCACACACACAGGGGGAGAAGATCAGATCAGTAGGAGACTGAAGGGATAAAAAGGAAGGAGATGGAGAGCTAGAAACAGAAAACTGTTGTCAATATATTTAATAACCACACATTGTCCTCAGAGGGTGGAAGTTTTGCAGAAAACCTAGTGGAAACAAATAAACACAGTAATAACAAGATGAGACTTATGTCGTTATCAGTACAATGCATTTGAAGAAGTAGAAATGATCTGAAGCAGAAAGATTCACACTAAACTCTCAACCATGTTTGCTTCTGAAGAGGAGGGTGGCTTCAAGGAGAAGTGGGGGATGGGGAAAGGAGACTTCTTCCTTTTTATAGCCTCACCTGTGTTTTTTTTTTAAAATAGCAAGTATCTATTCATGGATTAATATTTTTAAAAGGATATATATCCATCCCTCAACTTCAAGAAAGCCTTTGCCCTCCAATTTAATGGGGGAATATAAAGCAATAAATAATGCTCAGGGTAGTAAGTAAGGAAAGAATGATGTGGATCAGATGAAGAGGAAATTCAGGAATTGTGGCAAGTAGACCACCAGAGTCATCTGCTCAGCAGGAGCTGGAGGCATAAAAAGTCCATTCAAGCTGGGCACGATGACTCATGACTGTAAACCCAGCACTTTGGGAGGCTGAGATGGGAGGATCACCTGAGGCCAGGAGTTTGAGACCAGCTTGGGCAATATAGCAAGATCTCATCTCTTTAAAAAGTAAAAAAAAATTAGTTGAGCATTGTGGTGTGCACCTGTAGTCTCAGCTAATTGAGAGGCTGAGGAGGAAGAATCACCTAAACCCAGGAGGTCAAGGCTGTGGTGAGCTGTGATGGTGCCACTGCATTACAGTCTGAGTGACAGAGTGAGACCCCTAACTCAAAAAAGAAAAAAAAGTCCATATATAGGGGCTGGGCTGGTAGAGTCACAGGCCAATGTGGTACCCATGAGCTCTTGGGACATCCAAGCAGGATCACTCGTCTTTCCTTATTTATGAAAGGCCTCTTAAGTAACACACAGTTTGGAGGTGTTGAGCTCAGGAATTAAAGAACTGACATGGGAGAATCAAAACAGGAAACTCAGGTCTGACAAGCCTCAGCCAAGTAAGGCTTTAAGCCAAGTAAGCCTCAGCCATAGTGCCTGATACTTGTGAGCAAAAATGCAATCCCTTTCTCTGTTCTCTGCCTCCTATCAGTTCAACCAGAAGGAAGGATATAGCATGGCATTATTGAGCTATTCTGAACGAGGAGAAGAAGAATCCTGACATCTGCTGGAAAAGCAGAGATGACATCCTGAAAAAAATATAACTAGATGATTTTGTTTTAGAATTTTTAAAATTTTTTTACTGTTTTCCCCCATGACAGTAGTAATACATATTTATTTGGGGAATACTGCAAAAAAGAAGAAAATGAAACTGCCCATAATCCTATTACCCAGAATAAGGATTAACATTTTGGTGTATTTCCTACTAGTCTTTTGATGTACACCCATAATAACAACATATTAAGCAATTATTTATGAGGCAACCTATTCATTATGTGTGAGTCACTGTTAAATGCCGAGGATACTGCAGTGAACAAAATAGACACGAACCTTTTTTAAAGGAACTTAGAGTTCTACATTTGTGATAAGTGTTGTGCAGTCAACACAATAACATCCTGCATTTGAAAAAAAAATTTACTATATGCTAGGCATTATGTTAACTGCTCTCTCATGCAATCTTGATGATGACTCTATGAGTTAAGTTACTACTGTTCCCCACCCCTCAACATGCATTATAGATTAAGAAGCAAACTGAGAGATGTTAGGTCACTTGACCAAGGCAACACAACTTGGGATCAGACTAGAATACAACTGTACTCAGACCCTGCAACTAGCATGTACAGATCTGCTATAGAATACATGACATCTTTTTCTTCTTCTTCTTCCCTTACTAGGTCTGATTGCTGCTGTGGCTCAGAGACTCTAAGCTGTAGCCAATATGATGGACGATGACACTGAATTGAGGACTGATGGAAACTCTCTTTTAAAGGCAGTGTGGCTAGGGAGACTTCGGCTGACCAGACTGCTCCTGGAAGGGGGAGCTTATATCAATGAAAGCAATGACAAGGGTGAAACAGCTCTCATGGTGGCATGCATCACCAAACACGTGGACCAGCAAAGCATCAGCAAGTCCAAGATGGTGAAGTACCTGCTGGACAACAGGGCAGACCCCAATATCCAAGATAAGTCTGGCAAGACCGCGCTCATTCACGCTTGCATCAGAAAAGCCGGGGGAGAAGTGGTCTCTTTATTACTGGAGAATGGAGCAGACCCCAGCCTTGAGGATCGCACCGGGGCTTCAGCTCTGGTTTATGCCATAAATGCAGATGACAAGGATGCACTGAAACATCTCCTTGATGCCTGCAAAGCCAAAGGGAAGGAGGTGATCATTATAACAACAGATAAATCGTCTTCAGGCACCAAAACCACCAAACAGTATCTTAATGTCCCTCCATCGCCCAAAGTGGAAGACAGACAGTCACCTCCACAATGTGCGTCTCCCTCTGACATCGAGCTGAAGGCTCCGGGCCTGGGCTCTCCACCCAGTGAGAAGGAAGACGACTTCTTCAGCCTCCAAACAGGGCATCCAAGTGGTTGCAACGCCCCCAAGGCTCTTAATGAGCCTGGGTCACCCACCAGGAAAGTCGGTAATCTCAAAAGGGCCCGTTTGCCCCAACTGAAGAGGCTGCAGTCTGAACCCTGGGGCTTGATCGCACCCTCTGTGCTGGCAGCCTCAACGCGTCAGGACGAGACACATGGTGTCAGCACAGACAATGAGGTCATCAAGAGCATCAGTGACATGTCCTTCCCTAAAAGGGGGCCCCTCTCCAGAGCCAACAGTATTGACAGCAAAGACCCCGCTCTCTTCCCCACAGTCACGGAACAAGTTCTGAAGATTCCAGTCTCTCCAGCACCAGCCTCCTGGAAAGCAGCCTATGAGAAAGTTCAGGCTCCCCACCCACGTCTGGCCAAAAGAGGAACTCTCCCTGTTGACCAAGAGAGGGGCGGCATGGGTCCATCCGGACCCTCTGCTCTCAAAGAGCCAGCATCCCTCAAGCGTCTGGAAAATGACCTCTGCGACTTAGATCTACAGCCTGGAGCTGACCCGCCCAACTCCATTTCCCTCGAATCAGGCAAAGGACCCTTAGATAGAAAGAAGCTCAACAACTCCCACCTGTCCCTTTTCCATGGCTCTCGGGAGTCCCTGGATACTGTGCCCAGCACATCCCCCAGCTCAGCACGACGCAGGCCACCACATCTTCTAGAAAGACGAGGTTCTGGAACTCTGCTCCTAGACCGCATTTCTCACACTAGGCCTGGCTTCCTTCCACCTTTAAATGTGAATCTGAACCCACCTATCCCAGATATTAGATCTAGCAGCAAACCCTCTCCCCCCCTCGCTAGTGGCTTAAAATCTATGGTCCCTGTTGCTCCAAGCTCACCAAAGAGAGTTGACTTGCGAAGTAAAAAGAAGCTCCTCAGAAGGCATTCTATGCAAATTGAACAGATGAAGCAGCTGTCTGACTTCGAAGAAATCATGACCTAGCAGCTTCTAGAAAGACCTTTAAAAAAAAAATCCTTGTAGTTTTTGGAAGGGACCATGATCTATATCAACATAGCCATGAGTATTCTCTGCTTCCTGGTCATGTCTTAATGTTGGTGTGTAGCCACTTCAGGAGATACAGAAGCAGGGTGCTGCTTTACTTCTGAAATAATCCCTGGGTTTTTATAAGCCTACTTGAAAAGAGCTCAAGATAATTGGGTTTTGAAGATAAAATTACAAAAATCCAAATTTTCCAAAGAAGAAAGCCTTTGGAGTTTGAAGGTAACACAGCAAAGACAATGATCTAAGCTGTGGATACCAGTAATTTTCTATCAGACAAACAGAAGACAGGAATTTAAATTCACAAGGTGGTGTTTGGAGTGTGTCATTTGTAATAAATCTATAAAGTGCCTACATAGAAAATGAGGCTTTAACATTTGTTGGAATGTACAAAAGCTCAAAACCAACCCCTCGGTGACAAAATCTGAGTATCTGGGTTCTATTTGAAGGAGTAGAAACAGAGTTCCTCCATCAAAGAGGTTCTGGCAGGTAGGTCCTGCTCTATGTTAGGACACTACAAAGCAGGTGTGGTTGAGACTGTGCAGCTCTCCAGTAATAGACTTTGTTCACACACTAATTTGTCCTTACTCTGAGTACCCAAATATCACATCTACATGGTCCCCAAATTCTGATGTGTCATGGTAGCTGGTGCCTTAGAGATGAATCTTGCTTCAGAAATGAAAATTCCTCCAGACTTCTTCTTTGCCACAGGATCTGTGTTGAAGTCTTGTGAAAACCAGTCAAGGTTAACTAACTTGGAGTTGAACTTGACACAATTATAGAATAGCACTTTCTGATTATTCTTTTTTTTTTTTCTCGAGTTGGAGTTTCACTCTGTCACCTAGGCTGGGGTGCAATGGCATGCTCATGGCCACCCCAGCGTCAACCTGGTGGGCTCCGGCGATCCTTCCACCTCAGCCTTCCAAGTAGCCGGAACTAGAGGCATGCGCTACCACACCCGGCAAATTTTTTTTTATTTATTGTAGAGATGAGATCTTGCCAAGTTGCCTGAGCTGGTCTCAAACCCTTGGGCTCAGGCAATTCACTCGCCTCAGCCTCCCAAAGTGCTAAGATTACAGGCTGAGCCACTGAGCCCGGCCCTGATTATTCTTAAAACTCAATAAGATCTACCAAAACCGTAATGACAAACTATGATGGAATGTGCATAGATTTAAGGGTAAAGTCGATAGTTCTCAGACTGGAAGCAGTGGAGACCCTTCCATTTTGCAGTGCCCAAATTTTAGGGGATACTAACTGCCATTCTCCTTCCAGTTATCTAGATAATTGAATAGAAAGCTAGTTTCATCTCTGCTTGAATTATCTAGGTGAGGGAAGATTTGTAGAAATAATTGACACAACCCTCTTTTTTTTTTTTTTAGTTGGAGTCTCACTCTGTCACCCAGGCTGGAGTGCAGTGGCATGCTGCTCATGGCCACAGCAGCCTCAACCTGCTGGGCTCAGGTGTTCCTTCTGCCTCAATCTTCCAAGTAGCTGTAACTACAGGCACATGCCACCACGCCCAGCTAATTTTTTGATTTATTGTAGAGACAAGGTCTCACCAAGTTGCTCATGCTGGTCTCAAGCCTGTAGACTCAGGCAATTCCTCTTGCCTTGGTCTCCCAAAGTGCTGGGATTACAGGCTTGAGCCACCAAGCCTGGCCAGACACAACCCTCTTGAGCCACTTTGAACAAACGCAAGAAGGGGAGCAAAGATTTTGCCTATTTGGTATAATGTAGCCACATTTTTAGATAAACATAATCTTGGTTATTTTCATTTATTTTTCTTCTCATGCTGCTAAGATATATTTACTTTATAGTTAAAAAGTTCAGTAACTCCTGAGGACAGCATCCTGCAGAGAAAATTGTCTGATTTGGGTTTGCATACAGTTTCATCATTTACTATCTGTGTGACCTTGAGAAGCTAACTCAACTTATCTGAGCCTCTGTTCCCTCATCTGTAAAATGGGATTAGTCATGCTTTACCTTGCAAGGTTGTGGTGAGGAATACATGACACTATGTACGAAAGTGTCTCCTACTGTGTCTGGCACAGGGAGAAGTCTTTGGATAAGAGGTAGCCAATTTTAACTTATTTCCTGTGACCTCTGGAGCAATATCTCAAATAATGGAATAAAGTTTAGCTGGAAAAGTCAAGTATCCCCTTGAGATCCTCAGTGATTTTCATAAATACTGATCTCTAAACTAATTTATAAAGTTAAAAAAAAAATCTGCCACATAAGCTCTCCATAGGACTCCATTTCTATAATGACATTTGTTAGAAATGTTCTAAATAAAACAAAATGTTTATTTTTAAGTGATTTGGTTAGGGCAGTCTATTACTTAACCTCAGCACTATTGACGACTGGGGCTGGGTAATTCTATGCTGTTGGGGACTGCCTGTCCTTTGTGCTGTGGGATATTTAGCAACATCTCTGGTCTCTCACTAGATGGCAGGAACACCCTCCTCCCAGTTGTGACAACCAAAAATGTCTCCAGACATGGCCAGATGTCTCCTGGGGGCAACATCACCTTGATCAACCTCCCTGTGTATTCATGGTAGAAATGTATCAAGAGCAACAAAGCCGTGTGGAGATGTGGGTGCCGCTGGCCAGCTAGGCTCTTACACTAACATAAAGACAATTCAAATTGTGCTTTAATAAGATGATTCATCGATGCCAGCATGGGCCTTGAGGATTCTTGGCAAACACACTCAAAACTTGAGTGCTGATGGTCTTGTACTTTGCAGGAAGAAAAGAAAAGTAAGCTGGTGAAAATCATGTCAGGAAGTTGGCTTGGTGTGGACAACCCTACGCTTTCCAGAATCATTTAATCACTAGCAGTTCTACCAAGTAGACATGATCACAGGCAAAGAAACAACTCTCCAATGCATTAAAGAGAGAATCATACAGCCATCATTCTCAGCAGCCCACCAAACACATGTGTGTGCGTACACACACACACACACACACACACACACACACACACACACACGAGACGTATTCCAAGTACTTTTTCAGCTGTTGTTAGTATCAGTTAAAACTAACTTCTAATAGTTGTGTCTAGCTGTGGGGATGGTAAGACACTGCATAGGAACATTATTTCTAAGCCTTTAGCTAAGATTTGGAAGCCTAATTTATCCTAAGTAGTGACTATGGTACATTCATCATAATAATTAGCTTAGGTACGACACCAAACATGATGAGTCGCTCATTCAGGATAGCCGGTCCATTGCACAGATTTATATCAGGTACTTTCATGCCACTCATTGCCTGCATTCGTCAATCATGACCTTTGCATCAGCCTTTCTCTAGAGAGTCATCAGGATAGTTATCTCACTACTACTTGATGCATTTGCTGAATTAGACTGTTCTAAACTAGCACAACAACCAAAACACTTTCTCATGGGTTATGCATAAATACACAACTTCATCCATGTCAACGAACCTCACAAGGATGCTTTCCAAAAGCATATGTTAGATTTAAACATGCTTTTTAGATCAGAGGTTAGCTTGTCCTGGAATCCTAGAGTCACTCTATAAGTCAGCTGCAAACTCTAGATTCAATAATCCATCTACTTAAGAGTCTCTGGACTGTTTGTCAAAATATATCACAGAATGCGAGACTAAAGTTTAAAGTCTGGACCTTTGGTTTAATTTCTAGACATTCCAAAGCTTTTTTGTTTAAAGTGCATTGTCAATTCTCTTTGAACTTCATCAAGTAAATGGTACCTTGCAAATGCCAGGTTATGTCTGATCTTCCTCTCCTGTGTGTGTTGGTGCTTCAGATGTATTGTGTGCTGCTAGAACTGGTTCTCTACAGTGTTATATCCTAGTCACAAGCTGACAATGTACTCAAAGATGTATCATAGCCCATGTAATGAAACTATTTAAATGTTCTAATATGCCAATAAAAGACATATTACAATCCTTCGGTAGTAGTTTTCTTTTTTCTCAGTGAAATCTCAATTATAAGTATTACTTTTCCCTTAAAATGAGATCGATGTGATGCTTAGTAACAACAGCTTTAGCAAACACCCAATATTTTATTACCAATAGTTTTCAGAATTACATTTTAATTATGGTCTCTCTCAGCTTAAAAAAAAAGTGCAGCACAGTGAATGAGAAGGTGCAGTGCCACTACAAGGGTGAATTTCTTTTCTCGCCCCCATTGCTCAGCTTCCCCCAGGGCTGCACCTGCCTCCTGCTAGTGGCAGGGACTTACGGTTATTGGATGTCTCTCCTTGGACCCTATTTTTTAACATTGTTGAGTAGTAATGTAAGTTGATTTCCATGAGCCTCTACTCAAGGGCAGAGCAGTAAGTAAAAAATGAACTAGCTGGAAGGGCTACCTGCTCTCGCAAACTAGTGCTCTGTGCTTCAAGTTTTATTCAGATTCTCTGATTCTTTGGAAAGTTCCAAACTCTATCCTGAGGTTCTCTCTTAGATCATCAAAATTAAGTGAACAAAAAACAAAAAAAGGGGACTAGTTTTAGCCTGTCTTTCCCCCCACTTCTGTTTTTAGGAAAGAGAGGTCAATATTGTTTCCAAATCCTTTGAGGAGAGATTAGGAGGGACCATTCTAAAGGAGAAGGTGGTGGGGGTGGTGGGGGCGGGAGGAGAAATGATGGGGGACAAGGCTAAGGGGGCTGACCCCTGGAGGAGGGAATCATTTCCAAGATTGATAAAAGACTTGGAAGTTTGGGGTCCCTTGAGTGGAACTCACTCCTTTCCAGAGGAAAATCTTAGAGGAGTGGTTATGGGGTGAGTCCTGGTAGCCTGCGCCTGGGTCAAGTGTGGCAGGAGGGCCCCTGAGTCACCTGCCTTGAAGACATCCCCACAGCTTGGATAATGAACATATCGGCATGGAAAGGGCTTCCTGAACCTGAATGCAGTGAACTCGTGAAGATCTCCACAGAATGGAGGTGTGGGGATTTCCACCGGCAATTACATCTTTGCTAAAAGGGGATGGGGTTCAGACCAATTTTAATTTTATTTAGAAAAGCAAAGAGATGCAGCATTTCTTCCATCCAATGTAGAGGAATTCATAGCACTGTGTGTCCTCTAGTTCAAGTTACAAAATGACATGCATATAGGAGGAAGAATAAGATCCACATCACACTTCTACTTATCTGGGCAAGAACATTAAAAATAAGGGCTAGAAATGAAACGAGGAAATGAAAAGAGGACAGTGTTCTACAGCCATAGCAATATCTGATTAATGTAACATAGGGAAAAGAGTCTCACAATTCTCACCCGACTCCTTAGCTGAAGGTGATTCTGTGGTCCATTCTAGCAGACAGATTGTGGATGGGGGTCTTTTGAAGTCACAGAGCTAAAATAATACGGTGGTGCTCATAGGAGAAAAGGGTAATCTTTATGAATAAGGATTGGAAGGAAGTGTAAGAGAAGAGAAAGAATGAATGAAAGAACAGAGGAGATCAAAGTCCTGATGATGTGAACTTACCCAAATAAACTGCCTAATGAAAAAGACTACCTGAGTCGCCTCTCTGGAGTCCTGTCTTCTCTGGAAGAGACCCATCTGGGATGATGGACCCAGAATCACAGATACTCCTCACCTTGGGCAGAAAAGATTTCTCATGTGGTGAGAGGTAGGAGCCTAAATTAATTATTTATTATCTTGTTACAATTTGATAAGTATTTCATCCTTTCTTTGCTGCAGTAGGCACTGTTGGTTGTCTACCCAGTTTGTTTCCATGCTTCTCCTGCTTCCTATCAGATCCTGACTTTGTTCATATGGCCATCCTATTTTCTTGCAGCGCTTTTGACGCAACAGAAGCTGACCTCATCCTCAGCTCAAAGACAAATGCTTGTTGGTCTGAGTTAACTGTGGCAATCCCATTCTCCTTACCAGTGATTGGTCAAGGGATCCAGCATAAGCCAATAATCACCGGCTTTTGCCTCATAAATGCTCTAGACCCAGAGATAGGTACATGAGCTAAGTTGGGCCAATTGGACTGAAAAAAAAAAAGACATTCATTCCAGACTAAAGATTTTTTTCCTTCCTTCCACTGGACATGAACAAATAACAAGCTTATTTATTGTTATTTTGGCTTGACAACCTTCCCATGATATGGGAGAAAGGAGTCTAAGGATAGAGCAGAGGAGGGCAGAGCCAAGAGAAGAGCAGAGAAATGGATGTGGAGCTTGATGATGCTGTGTCTGGAGCCCACACCACCTCTGAACTTTCCATGATGTGAGATAATATACTCATGTATCATGTAATCTAGCTGGAGTTTTTTTTAATTCCTTAAAGCCAAAATAAACCTTATATCACCCACCAATTTGAAGTGCATCCTTATAATATACAAAATTCTTTATTTTTAAAATTCCTGAGTCTGTTTCTGAGCTTCCCCTTCTCATCCCATCCCAATCCATCCCCATTCTGTTTCATTCTATTACATTCTATTGATGTATTTGTCTTTCTGAAACAGTATCACAGAACATTATATTAATTATGTAGAGTTTTAACTCACTTTTACAAATTGTGGGTCAAGACCACTCTCAATTCGCTTCATTGGACAAATTGTTCCTTAAAACTATTTTATTAGGTATTAAAACTTTACTGGGATTATGATTGGAATTCTATAATATCATTTAGTTATTTTGGTACTAATCAGCAGTTTTAAAAGATTAAATCTTCCAATTTAGAAATGAATGGTTAATCTAAAAGTTCTAATCTTTATTGTTTAATCCTTCATTAAAGTGTTTCGTTTTCTTCATAGAGATAGTATACATTTCTTTTACATCTTATTACTAGACATTTTATATATTTTTGTTGCTACTGTGAATATTATATTATTTCCTGCACCATCAGATATTACTGGTATGTAGCAAAACTAGGTTTTCCTTAATGTGATTACAATGAGAATACCTATGGGATTTTTAATTGAAAATGACAATTCTAGCCGGGCTCGGTGGCTCAGCTTATAATCCCAGCACTTTGGGAGGCCGAGGCGAGTGGATTGCCTGAGACTCACCCGGGCAACTTGGTGAGACCTCGTCTCTACAATAAATCAAAAAAATTAGCCGGGCGTGGTAGTGCGCACCTGTAGTTCCGGCTACTTGGAAGGCTGAGGTGGAAGGATTGCTGGAGCCCAGCAGGTCGAGGCTGCGGTGGCCGGGAGTGAGCCACTGCACTCCAGTCTGGGCAACAGAATGAGACCCCAACTCAAAAAAAAAAAAGACAATTCTATAAATAAAATGGAAGAGCAAAGAACTAAAAATAGCTAAGACAATTTTTAAGAATAATAACAAAATTGGGAGGAATATGGCATCAGATGGCAGGATTTGAAAAGTTATAATAATTAAAATAATGTGATAAAATGCAGCAATAGATGAACTTACCCACAAATAGAGGGTCCTAGAACATGACCTCAAATAGATAGAAAATTTAGGTATGATGGAGGTGGCATTGCAAATCAAATGGTGCTGGGATAATTTGTTTTCCATGTGAAGCAAATAAACAAAAATTGGATCCTTATTTCATAACACACATCCTAAAAACCTAAGCAAAAAAAGCCAGGCTCATATCTTGATTATGATTTTTTTGCGTTTGAATTCATAAATAAGATTGGCCTAGAGTTTTGTCTTCATACTCTTTGTCTAGGTTTGATATTGTTTTATATCAGCCCCATAAAATGAGTTGGGATATGATCCCTCATTTTATATTCTCCGGAAAAGTTTACATTTGAAGTGAAATTCTTCTTGATTGTGTCCTCAGTCACAGGTTTTTATTGTAAGTAGATCTTGCTGGTAGAATCATCTGGACCAGGTGTGTGTGCATTCATGTATGGACATGTATACATGCCTGCACATATTATGTAGGCACAATTATCATCTACATTTACAAATAAGGAAACCAAGATTGAGAAAGATTGGGTGGTACCCAAGGTCATGCAACTGGGAAGTGGTAACCTGGGATTGGAACTCAGGCAATCTAGGTTCAGAGCCCTCTCTTTCATTAAGTACCTGAATTTCACTCAAAGCAACACCTGGGACAGTGATATGGTGTCCTATGATTTACTGAGAAACTCTTTTCAGGAAAAACCTCTAAGGAGGATAGAGAAATAGGATTGAGAAGGGGAAAGAGCCCAGCAAGGATGTGATCTGAGGTAAAGTGTAGTCTTGGCCCAACCCCCAGCGGAAGGATCTAGAGAGAATAAATCTTGCCACATAACTGTCCCTCTTTGATGCAATGGAACTCACATTTTAAATCAGTAATAGACTGTGGGCTGAAGAAAAGAGACTATTTTTTCTGACTCTGATTCTGGAGTAATTCTTAGGATAAGGGGGGAGATGTAAAAACTCAGCCGTTAGCACAGCACCTGGGGATGAATGAGCTGTCTGATAGAGGGAAGATTCAAGGCACCCAAACAACATTTACCAGTCCTAGCTACTCATTTGGTTTTATATTTCATCTTATTTATGTATTTATTTTGAGTTGGGGGGGCTCATTATCACCCAGACTGGAGTGCAGTGGCAAGATTATGGCTCACTGCAACCTTGTACTATTGGGCTCAAACAATCCTCCTTCCTCAGCCTCCCGAGTAGCTGGGACTACAGACGTGTGCCACTATGCCCAGCTAATTTTTTTTTTTTTTTTTTTTTTTTTTTTTGTAGAGACAGCATCTCACTATATTGTCCAGGTGGCTCTCCAACTATTAGGCTCAACCAATCTTTCTACCTCGGCCTTCCAAAGTACTGGGATTACAGATGTAAGCCACCATGCCTGACCCAAATTTCTTCTTGAATCACATTTGGAAGGTAACATTTTTCTAAGAAATTATCCACTGTTTCCAAGATTATAAGTTTTTTGGCATAAAATTATATTATTATTTTAAAACAGCTTTATTGAGGCATAATTGACATACAATAAATTGTACATACAATGTACAATTTGATGCTTTTGACATACATATACACCTGTGAATCATCACCACAATCAAGATAATGAGCACTCTAATTGCCACCAAAAATTTGCTTATGCCTTTAATCTCTGCCCCCAACCCTCAGCAACTACTGATTGACTTCTTGCTACTACATATTAATTTGCATTTTCTAGAGTTTTATATAAGTGGAATTATACAGTATGTCCTCTTTTGTGTCTGGCCCCTTTCACTCAGCATAATCATTTAGAGATTCATCCATGTGGTTTCACGTAACCATAGTTAATTCCTTTTTATTGCTGAGTAGTATTCCATTGTATGGATGTATCACAGTTTATCCACTCACCCTTTGTTGAGCTGTTTCCAGTTGGGGGATATTACAAATAAAGAGCTGCAAACATTAATATATATACATACATCCACTTCATTTTCTCCTTTTGTAAATACTTAGGAGTAGGATGACTGAATCATATAGTAGGTATATATTTAATCTTTCCAAAAAACCACAAAACTGTTTTCCAACAACTTTGGACCATTTTACATTCCTACCTTCACAGCTTCACCAGCACTTGCTATAGCCAGTCATTTTAGTTTTAACTATTCTTCTAGATGTGTAGTAGAATCTCATTATGATTTTAATTGAAATTTATCTATGAACTAATAGCGTTGAGCATCTTTTCATGTGCTTCTGGTTATCCATATGTTTTCTTTGCTGAAGTATCTGTCCAAATCTTTTGCTCATTTAAAACATTATGTTATTTGGCTTCTTACTGTTGACTGTTGAGAGTTCTTTATGTATTTTGGATTCATCCTTTATCAGTGTATGCTTGCAAAAATTTTGTCCTAGATTATTACCTGTTTTTACATTCTCCTAGCAGAGTAATTTAAAGAGCAACATTTTAAAATTATGTGAAATTGAACTTATTGATTTGTTATTTTATGCAAATTGTGATTTTGGCATCTCTAAGAAATCTTTGTCTAATGCAAGGTTGTAAAGAGTTTGTTTTCTTCTAGATGTTTTGTAGCTTTAGGTTTTACCCTTAGGTCTATGATCTAGTTAAGTTGATATTTGTAAATGGTGTGATATATGGATTCAAGTTCATTTTTTGCACATGGATATCTAATTTTCTGGCATCGCTTGTTAAATGAGTTGTTTTATTGTGTCTTTGTCAAAAATCAGTTGTTCCCTATACGTGTATTTGGTTTTATTTTTGCAGCTATTTTTTTTTCCTAGAAATTAAAAAAATTCTAAAATTCTCTTGGAAATGGAAAAGACTTACAATAACCAATACAACTTTGAAAAAAAAAGAACTGAGTTGAAGGACTAGCTGTACATGATTTAAGGTTTACTGTAAAGCTACAGTAATCAAGAGAGTGTGGTATTGGCAAAAAGGTAGACAAAGGACTGATGAGCATATCAGAGAGACCAGAAGTAAACTCATAGTACAAGGGTGGGGTGACCCAAAAAGCTGGAATTATCTTTTGGAGGGCGAGCCCCTTGTAGTACACGCTTCCTTAACTAAGTGTTTTAGGAACCCAACAGCATCAGTGTACCAGCTAGCATTGTTGTGAGAGGCTGTATTTCAGTGAAGTTTTTTTTTTCTTTTTTTCTCTGGAGCTTCTTTCAGTGTGTTTGCCCATTTCATGATGGGTGATTCACAAGCACATGCGCCCACACCATGCTGAGTATTCAGCAGTTTTTGACCCAAAACAGTATGACCCCTGTGCTCCCCCCTCCCTATTTACCTGGTCTTACTCCGAGACACTTTTTGTTTCCCTGGATGAAAAAAATCCTCAAAGGGAAATGTTTTGCTAAAGTGGAAGAAGCAAAACAAAAATTGGCCAAAGAACTAAAAGACATCAAAATTGACCCAAAATGGCATGACCCCTGTGCTCCATCCTCCCTATTCAGCAGTTTTTGACCCCCATGCTCCACTCTTTCTGTTCACCTGATCTTACGCCAAGCGATTTAAAAATTTTTTTGTTTCTCTGATGAAAAACCTCCTCAAAGGGAAATGCTTTGCCAATATGGAAGAGGTGAAACAAAAATGTCAGAAGCACTAAAAGGCATCAAAACTGATGAGTTCACAACTGTTTTGAGCAGTGGAAAAAGCAAAAGATACTGCATCAAACGAAGAGTACTTTGAGGGTGACTGAAGCTTAAACATGTAAGAATAAACACACAATTTTTTAATAAATAAATTCATTTTTTGGGGTACCCCCCCTTGTATATAGACAATGAAATTTTACTCAGCAACGAAAAGGTATGACCTACTGGAATCTGCTACAATGTGTATGCATCTTAAAATAATTGTACAGAGTTTAGGCAGTCATACTAAAAAAAAGTGCTATTGTATAATTCCGTTTACACAGAATTCTAGAACATGTATACTGATAGAATGCCAATCAATGGTTTCAAGGATGGATGGGGAGGTTGCAAAGGAATGAGAAGAAGAGAATACAAAGGGGAGAGAAAACTTTGTGGTGAGATAGGTTTATTTCACGATTGGAATGATGGCTGCATAGGAATATACACATGTGAAAGATTACCTAATTTTACATTTTAAATATATGCAGGTTATTGTATGTCAATTATACTTCAGTTTTTACCAAAGTACCATCAGGAGCTCCCTTGATATAGAAGGAAGAATCAAAGAATGATTATGTAAAGGGAAAGGGTAAGGCAATGCAGACTGTGAGAGAGAGATTTTGTAGAGGGCATGAGTAGGATAGGGTTCCCAAATGGAGCTGGTGGCTCTCTGGGCATACAAACAACACAAGCAAAACCATCAAGTTGGACATGACCACCATACCATGTGGGGCCCAAATAGAGACTGGACCTTACAGAAAAGAGGTGATGGTTGGGACAGGTTGGGATGATTAGGATGAGAAAGGATGTGATGCTTCTGTGAAGTTAATGTTATCATCGAGGTAGTAATTGACAGTTTGAGCAGGAAAGTAACACAACGAGCCCTCAACACCCTCAAGGCTCTGTTTTGTGTCCACTCCCCATGTAAGGTTGTAAAAATGAAAATTCAGGCCGGGTGCAGTGGCCCAAGCCTGTAATCCTAGCACTTTGGGAGACCAAGGCAATAGAATTGCTTGAAACCAGGAATTCTGGACCAACCTGTCAACAAAGGGAGGCCCTGTTATTATATAATTTTAAAAATAAAAAATTAAAATAAAAGAAAATGCAAAATTGGCAAATGCCCTAATGGAAAAAGTATCTTTTGGGAATGCCTTGCTTTCTAGATTATTGTCTTCCCTTCAATTTTGGCTTCAATCTTTACTATCTTGTCAACTCTTTAATGCCTTCCAGAAAACATTTTTAAAGTTGCATTTTTAGTTATTTTTGAGGGGGGAATTTAGAATCAAATAATCTAACCTATCTTTACCAGAAACTGCAAGTCTTCATTATGTGTTTTATTATTATTAATTTTACTGTAATAAAATTACAGCTATAACTAGTATTCATCAATATTCATTCAGTTCTCCTCACATTATGGACACAAGGAAAACCAATCTTCCCATTCACCGAGGGATTTAGCAGAACCATGAGATCAATTCAAGACAATGGGCTGTGAGTGGAAGTCACTTATGTGTCTCTTTTGTGCTGAAGCATTATATTGCTGGTTTGAGACCCTCTCACACTCTCTTTCCCTGTTGCTGTGGCTAAGGAGATGTGTGTTGCAGAGGAAACAATTTCAAGATTGTGGGGATCTCTGTCAGTTGGGGTCCTTGAATTACTATGTGGAGAAAAATCTCTGCCCCTCGATCCATGAGACACATATATGAGGGAGGACCCAAACAAACCTGGATTTATCTTTTGGAGGGTGAGCCCCTTGTAATTTGGAATTTGTTGCTCTGGATCAAATGGTCAACCACAGTTTTTTTTTTTTTGAAAGCAGGATTTATTGAGAGGATAGAAAGAAAAGCTCCCACAGTGGAAGGGGACCCGAAGGGATTGCCCAACCAAAATTTTTATCTGGAAGTTTTGAGACAGTTATATCACAATTTGTGAGAGAAACGCCCTGAGCTGTAGCAAACAAGCGACTGGTTCTTCCACCATGACAATGCACCTGCCCACACTATACTGGGTGTTCAGCAGTTGTTGACTAAAAACTGCATGACTCACCCTCCCTGTTCACCCAGTCTCACCCCTAGTGACTTTTTCTGTTGTTGTTTTATCAGATGAAAAAAGTCCTCAAAGGGAAATGTTTTGCTGATGTGGAAGAGGTGAAACCAAAAATGGCAGACTCACTAAAAGGCATCAAAATTGATGAGTTCAAAAACTGTTTTGAGCAGTGGACAAAGTGTCTTGATAGGTGTATTGCATCAAACAAAGAGTACTTTGAAGGTGACTGAAATTCAAACATGTAAGAAAAAATACACAATTTTTAATTTTTCTGGTGTCCCTCCTCACAGAATGGTCAAGAAATAAACTTCTGCTGAGCCCTAAGAATTTGAGGTTGATCTTATTCTGACTAACATGTAGACCATGTAAGATTTATTTTCTTTTCCTTCCTGTATCCCTCCTTTTCCCCTCCCTCTCTTCCTCCCTTCTTGTATTTTATTATTTCATTTATTTTTTTCCTTTTTTTAAAATTAAAAAAAAGCAAAGGCCAAGTTCTCTGTTTGAAATAACTAAAAGTGTTAATAATTGGAACAAGAAAACCTTGGATATCAAGTCACCCAATTTTCAACCTCAGCCTCCATTACAGAGTTTCACACACTAACTCCCAGACAGAGACAGAATGTCAAAAAATCAATGCCATAAACACAAGTTTTAGGGTCCCATATTTCATTCTCCACCATGTTTTAGTTAAGAGAATAAGTTAGATGATTTTTTTTTCTTTTTTTAAGAGGGGAAGAAATTACATGTATTTCTACAGAAACAAAGACCCAATGGGGCAAAATAAATTTGAGTCTTTAGTATAAGAAAAATATAATTCATGAATGGTGAATGAGCACATGGTTATTCTCTTCCTATCCTTAAGACATCAGGCTGGGCATTGTGGCTCATGCCTGTAATTCCAGCACTTTGGAAGGCTGAGGCACGAGGATAGCTTTAGCCCAGGAGTTTGAGAGCAGTCTAGGCAATACATCAAGACCTCATCTCAACAAAAAGTAAAAAAATTAGTCAGGTATGGTTCCACGTGCCTGTAGTCCCAGCTATTCTGGATGCTGAGGCAGAAGGATCATCTGAGATCAGGAGGTCGAGGCTGTGGTTAGCCATGATCAGATCATGCCACTACAATCCAGCCTGGGTGACAGAATGAGACTTTGACTCAAAAAAAAAAAAAAAAAAAAAAGATTCACTTCCATGAATCCAATAATGAGTGAATTGCAAAAGCTTTTCAAATTTTTAAGATCATTCTGTAGTCACTTAGTCAAATTATTTTCTTGTCCAAAGTTTAAGGATTAAAGTGTTCAAATTTTCTTTTTTAAATTTAAAATTATTTATTTTTAATTGACAAATAAGAATTGTGTATATTTATAGTGTACAACATAATGTTTTGAAATATATTTACATTATAGACCAAGCTAATTAACATACACCTTGCTTCACATTTCATTTTTTTGTAGTGAGAACACTGAAAATGTATTCTCTTAGCAATTTTCAAGTATAGACTACATTAAGAGGAGAAGAAATTACAAGTATTTCTACAGAAACAAAGACCCAATGGGGTAAAATAAATTTGAATCTTTAGTATAAGGAAAATATAATTCATGAATGGTGAATGAGCACATGGTTATCTTCTTCCTATCCTTAAGATACCAGGCTGGGCGTACATCTCTTGAACTTATTCCTGTTGTCTAATTGAAATTTTGTAACCATTGGCCAACATTTCCTTAGCCTTCCACTGCTCTTGGCCCTTGGTAACCAACATTATACTCTCTGGCTCTATCTTTCTCGACATCCTCTCAAGATTCGGGTGCAAGAGCATCCTGTTGGCAGAGCTCAGGTCACATGCCCATATACCTTGGGACCAGGAAGCAGAGGGAGCAGGAAGATCTGCCCCTCTTTGGTTCTGTGATGAGAGGCAGGCTATTCTCCCACCTAGTTTGGGATTACCCCAATAGGAAGGATAGTTAAATGCCTGACAGCCACACAAACGATTGTTCTGAAGAAGCTGGCAAGTCTCAGGACAGTGTGTCATCTTTCAGGTTGGCTTGTTTGGGGGAAAGGCTGGTATTGGTTATAGCACCATGACAACATTAAGTGGTTTGCAAACTTTCTATCTGCTTTAGTTAATCCACATAGTGACTGTGTTGCTTTCTTTCCTCACCATCAACCGCATGTATGAGGCACGGGTAAATATTGATTTTGTTTCAAAATCCTAATAGCATGCTGCAGAGTGCTCACATTTCATGATGCATGAAGCGATGATAAAGTCCTGCTTTAGTGCACAGATGGGATCACCTTATACTGCCCATTTCATTGTAACACACTGACTAATGATGTTTTTCAATTATAATGGGTTTATCCATATATAGCCCCATCGTAAGTCAGGGAGCATCTGCACACATACAGAGAAGTCACAAAACATAAATGTACAGTTCAACAAAAGCTAGAACATGAACATACATGAGTCTCCCTTGGATGCCGTTTCAGAATGTCTGCCTCCTTCCCCTTAGAGATAAACACTATTTGGACTTTTGTCCTTTTATTTCTTTGTTTTGCCTTGTCTTTCTCCATAGAATTTCTGGAACAATGTTGAACAGCAGTTGTAATAGCAGGCATTTATGTCTTATGCCCAAGTTCAAAGGAAAATGTTTTAACATTTACCATGAGGTTGGCTTCAAATTTTTCATGGGCATTTTATGACATTAAGGAAGTTATCTATTATTTCTGGTTTGCTAAGACTTTTAATGAATAGACGTTGAATTTTATTACATGCTTTTTTCTGCATCAATTAAGATACTCCTTTTAATTTATGGTTTTCAAAGGCTTTCACAGAAGTCACCCTGGGACTAAAGTGGACAGGTAACATGTTTGGCTTTTCTTTCAAGTTATTCTACTTTTGATACCTTCTGCCATAAATCATGGAATATAAAGGTTGGGAGGAACTTTAGAGGTCACCCACCATTACGATCTATCACCCAGTTCATGGGTCATCTCTATAGCTTCCAAAGTGGTTGGTTGTTCACTTGTCTGCTTGAATAATTTCAGAGATGAAAAACATATAACCCCTCTCCATTCTCTTTTTGGAAAGCTCTAGTTGCAGAAAGTCATTTGTTATACTGAGCTGAAATGCACCAAGTTTTACCATATAGAACATGTAGTCAATGGTCCTGTGAGGTGTAGGTAGAGGCCGAGTATTTAGTAGGAAGGATGAAGCTTCAGAATTAGGCAGACTTGAACTCACTTCCTGGCTGAGCCATTGACAAAGCTGAGTGATTTGGGGTACTATGGCAGACTGTTAAACAGTCAAAAATTCCCCCTCCCATCCCAGGATGATCCTCCCTTGCAATGTGACTTTGCAACTCCTCTCTTCTAGATTTAGAATGTATTTCTCCACCTCTGAGACTGGGCTGGTCTTTGGACTTGCTTTACCAGTAGAATGTGGAGAAAGTGCCACTGGGAATGTTTTAGCGTTTAGGTATTAGGAGGCCTTGCTGCTTCTGCCTTGGTCCTCTTGGAATGCTCCCCAAGTCTGCTATATGAGGGAGAAATTTAGCTTACTAGAGGTGAAAGGATACTTGGGGTAGAACTGAGGTGCCTCAGCCAACAGCCCATAGCAGCTGCCAGACATGTGACTGGGGCCATCTTGGACCTCCCAGCCCAGATGACACTCCAGATGAATGCAGAAGAACCACCAAGCTAACCCACAAAATCATGAGAATTCACATAAATCCTCATTGGTTTTAGCCATTGAGGCACAAGGCTAGGGCTAACAGATACAGAAATGTTATTTAATTAAACTTTCTGAGCTTCTGTTTCTTTACTGTCAAATGGAAAAAAATAACTTTGTGCATGGTTGTTAGTGAGGATTAATTAATATAAAGTATATGAAGTGTATAAGTAGCTGGCACTGTGATGAGCACATTGCTAGGGATAAATAATAGCAGTTATGATTTTGTTATGTACATTTGTAAAGTCAATACTCCTCATCATTAGCTTTTACTTTTCCAGGTGAAATGCTTTTTCCTTTGACTTTGCCTTGTGTGAGAAGCCTTCCTGGCAATTGATTATACTGGTCTCTTTCTCATTATCTTCCTCCTCATTACCTTCCCTCTCTTTTGTTAATGTCCCTCCTAAAACAGTAAAAAAGATGTGATTGGATCATTGCCTGTTACAGTGGGCCAGTTACCTTTAGTAATAACACCTTCCATGCAATAGGTGCCAAAACAACGTTGTTCTTTTATTAACCTAGCCCAAGTCAAAGTTCCTTTTAGATTTGGGACATTTCCATTGTCATATATTCAGCTTGCTATAACTTATAACTCACTTGTTCTCAGTTGAACTTCTGCGAAGTCAGGCTCCCCTGCCCTGAATTTATGCAGGTGTTTTCTCGGACCTGAAATGTAGGACTGAACATTGAACCCGAAGAGATTTATTTTTCTTAGTCTTAGCTTAGCACTCCAGCAGGCCAAGGAAATCTTGGTCATACGTCTGCCACTTATTTTTCCACTTGGCGCATCTAGATCAGATGATTATTACTTCCATGTGTTATATCGGTTACTTAAAAATAAAGTGAACTAGGACAGAGCCAGGGAAACAAATTCAAGGGACACCACTAAACACCTCTTCAAAGTCTGGCACAGAATAGCTATACTATGCATACATGTTAGTTCAACACCTACAGATTGCTTTCGCACACATTAGCATGTTAATCTATGGCCAAATGTGCCCAATGGAGATCTATATGGGCAATAAAATTCTTTGCTGAAATCAAGATACACAACTAATAATGCTCTACTGAAAAAAGTATTTATTGAGTAGTGAAATCACAATCCGTGTCTTTCCCCTTTGTTTATCGGATCACAGTGAATATAAAACCCAATAGCTATGAGTATACAAAAAAAATCTTCTTATGTTAGTGGATAAGACAGTAAATCAATCTACCCGCTTTCAGTGCCTTTAAAAAGTGAGAAAAAAGTGAGTATTGTCACGACCAAGGTATACCTGAAATTAGAGTGAGACTTGACTGGCATTCCCACGAAGCGTTTGCGTGTGAACACGCTTGTCTGTTTTTCCCAGAGCCGGTGTATGATGGGGTTTTCCTTACTCTCCGCCACCCCTTGGGAAGGGAATGACAATGAGGACAGGAGTGTTAATCGGGCGTTCAGCGTTTCCTTATCCTCTTTCACCTAGCCCCTTATCCACTGTGTATATTAGGTTGGATATACTCATTTCTGAACAAGCAGGCAGATCCCCCCCAGAGAAGTATGAGCCTGGACGGAGTAAAACCCCACGTGCTTCGCGCTGCAGCAGTGGGCAAGGGTGGGCCGTGCGGACCTGGGCGGATCCCAGGGGGATGCTCCGCCCTGCGGGTCCCGAGGGTGCAGAAAAACAGAGAGAGGGTACGCTTCTGGGAGAGGCGCGCTGTGGACGGAGTCCGCCCTCCGAGAAGGGCCGGACCGGCGGCGGGCACGCTCCTGCCTCAGGCAGGCCGGCGCGCACGCGCAGGGAGCAGAAGGGGCCCGGGCTCCCCGCCCGAAGCGCGCCTGCGCACTGAGCCGCTCGCCCTCCCGGAAGCGCAGCGCCCGCTCGCGCCACGTCTCTCCGGGCACGTCCCCCCGGGTCTTCTCAGCCGCCGCCTCAGCCCGCTAGGGGCGAGCCGCGCCTCTCCGGGCTGGACCGAGAGCACCATGGGCAGCTCGGCCCCGCGCTCCGCCTGCGCGCTGCTCCTGCTGCTGCTTCTGCTGCGGGCCGAGCAGCCCCGGGGCGCCGAGCTCACCTTCGAGCTGCCGGACAACGCCAAGCAGTGCTTCCACGAGGAGGTGGCGCAGGGCGTGAAGTTCTCCCTGGATTACCAGGTGAGGCTGGAGCCGGCCGCGCGCGCTTTTCCTTCTCCCTTCTGGATCTCACCTGGGCACTGGCGCGCCCCTGACCAGAGGGACGCGAATTAGCCACAGAGGCTGCAGGGAGTGGGAACCAGTTGCTGAGATGAACTGACTTTCCCGGGAGGAGGAACGTTTGGCTCAGTCAGAGCCCCCCAGGACGGGCCCAGCTGGCCCGAGAGGTGGTCATTCCTGCCGGTGCGCGCCCAGGATGGGGATGGCCGGGGACAGGTCCCGCACACGGGGCATTGGCCAGAGACCTACCTCCTCAGGGCACAGGGACTCTAACGAACGCTGCATCGGCTGGACACGGGCTCTCAGTCTGTCTCCAAGTCTCTTGGAGCGCTTTGTCCCTGCAAGTACTGAAAAATGGCAGCGAGAGGAAGTGTGTTCATAGTTTTATTCCTCCGCCCCCTCCAGCGTTTAAAGTTGGATTCGGGGGGAGCGCAGCAGTGGTGAGGATGGGTGCTTTGGAAAGGAGGGCGCAGCGCAGCCTTTGAGTCCAGGCAGTGTTTACAAGGAGTGGTGGTGTGGCTGCCAGTCTTGACCCTTGCCATATGGCTCAGAAACGCTCAGCTCACGTCTCCTTTAAGAGATCCTGTGGCTTAGAGTTGCCGGGATTAGGTCCTGGGTGAGGGGTCTGCCCCTAAGGTTTAGTGAGCAGAGCTAGGCTTGGAAGTACCTAGTGACATCGTACTCAGACAGCCATCTGCTTGTGGACACATGCTGGCAGGCAATCCAGAAATGAGGTGGCACGGGCAGCAGGACCGGGGGCAAGCTATTAGACCAGCTTCTCTGGGATTAAGGCCACTGAAAGGGGGCTTGTGCTTGGAGACCACTTCATGTGTGATAGTCTCAGTCACCGTTTCTCCACTTTCACATCTGTGTGGACAGCATGCAAATCGTGGACAGGTTTTTAGGTGCAATAACCAAAACATGATAATCGTGTGGCTTGAGGTGCCTGAGGTGTCATCTGGTCACTGCCAGGGCAATAATCTCCTGTTAAGGGGTGTCTAGCCTGGGTTTAAATGCCCAGCGACAGGACACTCTCTGCTTTATGCAAAATTTGCTGAACAGGTCTAGTTAGCTTTATCTGAAAAAGAGGATATTTTAAGTTTGGAAGCAGAGGGAGGCTGTTGACTGTGCCCTTGATGGACTTTGGTTATAGCCATTGACTACTGTGTGACTTTGCTGTATGTGGGTCTTCTTTTCTTATGTTTACAAGGAGAGTTGGAACTAAGTGATTCCTGAGGACTCTCCCACTTCTCACTGATTCTATGACTGCTTCAATCTGTATTTTTCTCCTTGCATTCAATCAGTAAATATTATTAGCAGTTTCTAGATCCACCCAGAAAGCCAAGAATGACACTTGCTCGGTGTCCTGTCTCTTATTGAAGGGAGAGGCAGTAGGTGCAGCGTGTGTTCTATCTGTTCGTGCTCCATGGTGGCCTCATATCAGACTTCACCTCTCCACCGTCACTCCCAGGAGGCCAGTTTGCAGTCTGAGGATTGTCCAGTAATTGACTGGCACTTGCTGGGCACTTGCTCTGTGCCCGACACTGCGCCAGACACTTGAGATGTGATACCTCATTGAATCCTCACCTCAACCTTATTAGGTAGGTATTACTACTTTCTAGATGAAGACACATCCTCAGAGAGTAAAGGACAGGGCTAATAAGTGGCAGTACCCTAAGGAGGTGACTTGTTCCATGTCTTGTGGTAAGATAAAGAAACAGTGGCATCTAGTTGCCTCATACAGTTTCTAGGGCATATCTCCCTCCATCTTGCTCCTGGTTTCTGAAAGCCTTGCAGCCCCATCCCACCAAGAGCAGTTAGCCTGGGGTAGGTTCATTCATGCTGCAGAATAGCCCATGGTAGCATACTTGAACACTGGAGCCAACAGCCCTCAGGCTAAATCTCAGCTTCACTACTTTCTCTTGTATAGTCTTAGGCAGTTTTCTTAGCCTTGGAACCTCAGTTTTCTCTCTTATACATTGGAAGGATTAGGCTCATTGTACTCCTGCAGAGCAAGACATTTGGAGTCAGGCAGACATGGATTCAAATCACTTTCAAGTGGTGTGACTAGGGCAAATTTACTTAACCTCATTCAGACACAGTAGAATGAGAAGTAGCATAACATCTGCCTTAGAGGTTGTGAGGATTAAACAACAGAAATGTTTATAGAGTCTGATCACAGTGCCTGGTTGGCAAATGGTAAGTGGTGGTTGTCCCTCTGATAACAGCAAACTTTTTCTGATTGTCAGGTCATCGCTGGAGGCCACTATGATGTTGACTGCTATGTGGAGGACCCCCTGGGAAATACCATCTACAGGGAAACCAAGAAGCAGTATGACAGCTTCACACACCGGGCTGAGGTCAAGGGTGTCTATCAGTTTTGCTTCAGTAATGAGTTTTCCACCTTCTCTCACAAGACCGTCTACTTTGACTTTCAAGTGGGCGATGAGCCCCCCATTCTCCCAGACATGGGGAACAGGGTCACAGCTCTCACCCAGGTGAGTGGACAGTAACATTGACATGCCTGCTGAACCTCCCTAGCGTGTTCCTCCTTTTCAGCTCTGTCTTAGCTCCTGGGCTGAGTCATCATCCTTCCAGCTCCTAGTTGGGAAGTCTCTTTCCTAAAGGACACTGTTGTCCTTCCCATCTTCCTTTCTGTTCACTAACCAGATTCCTGCAGCACGTTCCTCTGCTCCTTCATTCTCATTCTGTCTCTCACACACTACCACTTTCGAAATACTGCTGTCATGTACCTCTCTATTTATGTGATGTGTCTGTAACATGAAGACCAAAATCTTCCTTTGTGTGGTGTATTAGTTAAGGTGTCCTAACAAATGCACTCCATATACCAATGGCTTAATACAATAGAAGTTTATTCTCACTTTTAATAATTTAGAGAAGGCTGGTGGGAAGCTTTCCCATGATGTGACTCAGGGATTCAGGCTCTTTCTTTCTTGTCATCTTTCTGCCTTCTTTTAGGGCTTTGGAGTTCTCTGTCTCTAGCCACCAAAAGAAGGACAGAAGCAGAAAGACCCACTTGCTTCTTACAAGCCTGAGTCCAGTAGTCACACATCTCACCCAGCTCATGTCCCATTGGCAAATCACGATGGCAGGCCTTACCTCTTGGCAACAACTCCATGCTATGGAAGAGAAACATGACATTTTTGGAGGACACATAGTCATCTCTGTCACCCATGACTTTCAAGGTTAATTTTATCTGATCCCAGCATCCTTCATGCATCTTCCCTTCTGCTATTTAAGCTCCTCCTTCCCTTTCTGAGGGCTAGGCCTGAATGCATCCTCAGTGCTCCAGTGCATGAGGTGTGGCACAGGAAGGAACTCACCAAATATTTGTCAAATGACTGAGCGTCAGGGCCCAGAGAAACCTGTAAGACAGGAACAGCCATTGATGACTGCACTTATTCCAGAGCCAAGGTCAGAGTGTCTTCTTGAGTCTTCAAAGAGGCATATTACCTTTTGGGTTGCCCTCCAAGGTGGTCCTATGCTTTGGACCTCTGTGACTTTGGGCATAGTCATGAATTTCTATGAGTTTATTTGCCTAGTCTCCCACCTTCCCTAAGCAGTTGGAGGTTAGAGTTGCATTGTCCAATACAGTAGCCACCATCTACATTTGGCTGTTTTAGTTAATTGCAGTTAAACATTAACCTCATTTGCACTATGGCGATACTTCAAGTACTCAACAGTCACAGGTGGCTATTGGCCATGCGTTGAAAGTTCCACAAGACAGCCCTGAGTTTGAGCTTGGCAGTGTGACTGCTGTTAGAAGATCAGCCAAGCGTGTGTATTTGTTTGAGGTCTTTTGTAACCGATACTCTTGAGAGTTCAGTTGGCCACTGATGAAACAGCTTCTAGGTAAAAGATTGTGTAAGTCTACAGAGCTGAGCTAAAGGACTTCCTTCTTTAACCAGTAGAAAACAAATTGTTAGAGAAAAGGCTTAGTTGATTAGGTCAATAGAGAACTTCTTTCCTGGAGCTTGAGAAGTAGAGTTTGATTTTGTCGAAGAGTGGTTTATGCTTTCCTTCTCTTATGTCTTAGAACCTCTTCTTTGCTCCTGCTCAGCCTCCAAAGAGGCGCTTCCTTTCATTTCTGTAGCTCTGACCCCTCTGCCTTGAACCATCTGTGCCTGCCTTGAGAGCTCTAACTCACCTATGGCCAACATTCACTCAGTCTACATGCTGTGCCTGCAGAGAAGGATGAGAGTGGATGGTGCTGTCCCTGGTGTGCTCCTGTGGTAAAATTAGCCGTGGAACGCTATGGTCAGAACTGTGATTGAAGGACCAAGGGTCTAGGGGAGGCACCAGCAAATTCTTCCAGGCGGGTCAGGAAGGCTTCTGGGACATCTACTTCTGTGATTTCTCTGGGAGAGCTGCAGCTTAAAAGTGAAAGTGTGGGAGGTTGCCCAGGGGTTTGTCTGGTCTCCTGCATAAAGAGAATAGGTGAAATATATGAGGTGTAACTTGGAGCTCTTCTCATTTGCACTTTTTATCTTGTTTGATGTGGATGCCCTTTTAGCAGCTGCTGCCTTATGTCCCTCACTACACTTCTGGCAGCACAGTGGCGGGCCAGAGGCTCTGTTTTCTGGCATCAAAATATATACTAGAATGAAAGAACAGGATTCATAGTAACCAGGACCCAGGCCAGGTATTCATCCCAGAGGGACTTGTCTCAGGCGTGAGTTCAAGAAAACTGGCTCCTAGGAGAGCACATGGGCCAGGAGAACAGGGAAAGCCAAGCATGAAGTACTCCGGCTTCCTAAGAGTCTGGGCAGATCCTGGTGGAGGCTGAAGCTTTCTGATGGAGGTCAAGGGTCAGGGCAACCCCAGTGGTGGTCTAGGAAGGAATAAAGGTTTTCCCGACCATGCTCTGCTTCCCTGCCTCTGAGTTATTGAAGAATTTGAAGACTAGGTACTTCTGTCAGTGGAGGCCTGATGAGGTGAGGGCTAGAGGGATTTACAGACTAAAGACCTCAGCATCAGCAGGTGGTAGAGATGGGGTGAATGTCAGCGTGCGAATGGAGTAATGGGGTGGTGCTGGAAGGGGCATGGGTCAGGGTGTCTCAGAGACCAACTGTCATGATGGAGCAGTGATCATAATCCCAGTGAGGCTCCAGGACTGATGGTCTTGGCAGGATGGAAGGTTACACACCAGGAGAGCTGGGACCCATGGCCCTGGGAAAATGGACTCTGAAGCAAAGGGTTCTGCTGGTTTTCTGCTGGGTGGGAAGTAGGCTGGAGGGGTTGCCCAACTGAAATTTTGTGGTAACGGGCTGAAGAGATTTCTTTGAGACTAGCACTAACAGAATATCTCTGTGGATAGAGAAATGGCATGTTGTTATGGTAAGGGTAGGGTGAGCTTACCTGTGAGTCTGTGATTCTTAATGCATTGCTCTGGGATCTCTTGTGGGGCCTGTGCCAGGTCCTAAAGGTGTCTGCAGGTTAGGTGCCAATAAAGCTGTAGAATACCACCCTCCATTAGCCTCTGGGAAATGGCCCCTTCCCTGTCACTGATCTGATCATCTGATCTGAAACTTTTAATTCAAAAGCCACTGGGTCTTCTTCCTGCAATCCTAGTGTCACCTGATCCAGGCCTTTAAAGTGATGCCCTACATGGATGTCTGACTTGTCCTATGTCTGGGGTATCTACTCCTGTGATTTCCGTGTCCTCCCCCTGTTTCTCTGCCTCTTCCCTCCCTCCTTCCTCTCCAGTGATTTTGGGCCCTGGTAGGAGGCTGGAGATGCTGACCAATACTGCGGATTCTGAGGCCAGGGCCAGGGTCCAAGGAACTCCCAGGTGAATGAGTCTGATGCACACTTGGAATTTTTGATTGAACTTGCGACAGAAATAAACATGGAGAATGGAATTCTAGCCTGGAAAGCCAAATGAGCCCTTTCCTAGTATTTAAAAACAAAGCCTCCCTGGATTTATTTATATAAAATGTATATGCATATATGTATGTATGTATGTTGTATGTGTATATATACGTGTGTGTGTTTGTGCATCGTATGTGTGTGCTACACACATGTGCACATATACAACCTGCGACCATGACATACATACATATATACATGTGTGTGTGTATCTCTGCCCCTCACACTGATTTCAAGAGTGATCTACTTTGTTATCAAGTCTTGTGACTACAGTGCCCCAAATCTCTATCAGATCCACTCTCCCCTGACTTGGTGACCTTAACTTCAACTTCTCTTGCAAGCAGAACTGCAGCAATCTGAGTGGTTTTCCTGCCTCTAGACTGGTTTCCATCCAACCCTTTCTCCATCATGGCTACCAGAGGTGGATTCTCTTCAAGTAGGCGTCTAATCTTGCCAGTCTTCTGCGCACAGAGCAACATGATAAATCTTGACCTGAGAGGCCCGTTACTGTGTTCTGCCTCCTCAGAACTTCTTCCCCATGCAACCCTCCACCACATCAGTTCCCGATCCCAGGCTGGGCCCTGCACAGTTCTGTGTCCACACTTCTGCCGTCTGGAATGCCTTCTTATCCTCAGCCTGGTGACATCCCACCTATTGTCGAGGCTCAACTTGTCACATGCTGTGGCTAGTCCTCTGTCTCCTCTGGCAGGATGAACAACTTTCTCCTGGGTGAGAAAGTCTGTTGTCAACTCTTTTCACATTGTATTACAGTTGAGTGATTTTTTTTTTCCCTTCAAATTGTGAATTTTCTGAGACCCAGTACTATGTCTGGCTCTGATTCTCAATTCTCTGGGCTTAGCATAGCACCTAGAAGACAATTGGGCATTGAATAAATGTTTGAATGAATGAATTAGTGGAAATTTGAGCTATGAAAGAAAATTCAGCATGATATGAAATTCTTGTAGTCTCTCCTGAGTCCCCAAGCCCCATCTCTAGTTGTGATCTTCCAGGGATCACAAGGGAGATGTCAATATGGAACTAATAATTTGCCTTCCCAAGTCTGAGGTTATAGATAGTACCTGGCAGGGGCACAGGGGAGACTTCTGGAAATGCCATATCATGAGTCATTTTGGCATGGGCTTACATAGGTTAAGCTTAGCTTCGCATTGTGACATCGTTCCTAGTTCCTTCCCAGTTTAGTCTCCTAGTCCATCTCCAGGACAGCAGGCGTGTTTTAGTGAACTTTGGAAGCATCTCCAAGAAAGGTGGAAGGAGCAACCCCACGAGCACCACCATTACCCCCCAGCATTGCAGGTCTGCACCTGATCCTTCTCTTTGGGTGGTTGGCACTTGGAGTCCCTTTTGGAGTCAACTTCTTGATGTTAGGAGCCCTTCTCAGGATTGTGTGTCCCTTTTTCAATATCAAACATCTGTAGATATAGCCTGCCTAACAAACTTGAGGAGGTGGAGAAGCCCAGTGCCAAGAGAAGATGGTCTGTAGCTCAAGATAACAGGGCATACAGGATGTCACTGGGAATGCAGGGCAAAGGTACCCTTTGGGAACACATTGAAGCACAGACTTGTTCTCCACTGGATTCTGTTCCTTGAGCTGGTACCCAATCCAACTCCACCAGTTCCATCTGATACACAGTGACCATGTCACCTTTCTATCTATGTGACATTTCATCGCTTCTTGCCCATGGATCCAGATAAGAGAAACAGCTATCATATGTAGAGGAAACCCTATAACCCGAGGGGTTAGACCTGTTGCCTGATAGATGGAAGCTGCTGCCCTGTAAGTGCAGAGGCTGCAGGGACACTTTTGTTCTTCCTCACACAGTTTAGTTGAGCTCCTAGAATGGCCCAGCATAAAGAATACCCAATGAGGCAAGTAAAGGCAGCACCATTTTTTGGCCATAGTTTTCTGTTTGCTTTCTAGAAATGGTTCAACTTGAGAGAGAAATGAGGGCTCTTAGGGAGGGAAGTCATACGTGATTTCAGTCTTTCCTAGTTTCTAATACTCTATTTTAAATAGTTTGCCTTTGGAGTTTGGAAACAGAAGCAAGTGTGCATACTTTATGAATTTCTCGAGCCTGAGAACTTACTGTTGGGATAGAATGTCCTAGGTCTTAGATACGCTGGTGTTTTAGAGGCTGATCTGAGTAAGAACTCACATTCTCCCACAGGCATAATGTATTAGCTGTATATTGCTGAGTAACAAATTACCAAGACTTAGCAGCTTAATATAATATCCATTTATTACCTCACAGTTTTGTATTCTGTATGTCGGCCTCTGGTCAGAGTCTCAAAAGGCTGAAATTGAGGTGGTTAGCCAGGTTTGGCTCTTCCTGGAAACTCTGGGGAAGAGTCTGCTTCCACGTTCATTCAGGTTGTTGGTGGAATTCAGTTCCTTGTGGTTGTAGGACTGAGGTTCCCATTTCATTGCTGGCTGTTGTGTCCTCAGCCACTGGAGGTCTTTTTCTGGTGCTGGCAGGTGGCACCTCCACCTTCAAAGCCAGTGTGGTGCTTTGAATTTTTCTCGTGTTTCAAATCTGTCTGAATTCTGCAACCATCTGGAGAAAGCTCCCTGCTTTTGAGGGATCATGCAATTATTTCAGGCCACTGGATAATCTCCTGATCCTAAGGTCAAATGTGTCCTATAACATGAGGTAGTCACAGGAATGACAGCTCATCATATTCACAGGTTCCTATGATTAGGGCAGGGAATCTTGGTGGAGGTGTTAGGATGCATTTACAGAATTCTGCCTATCACACTGAATGCTTTAGCAGGTAAAGAAAGCTGTGAAACAGTGTGTATTACATATGAACATATTGTGTATATGTGTGCATGTTTATACGTCTCTGTGTCTTTGCATGTGTTTGTGTATACATGAGACATGCATGTCTTCATGTATTTGTGTTTATATGTAAAACTATAGGCAGCAATTACATAAAATAGAATGAGCAGTGGATTTAGAGTGCATCACAATTGTGGTTTGGTTCACATTCTACTGTGTGGCCTTGGGCAATTCATGTAGCCTCTTTGAGCCTCAATTTCCTCATCTATATGTGGGATAAGCAGTCAGTCAGCCCTCCTTAACAGTGAGGATCATAAGCCATACATCTTAGGAGTATTGTGAGGATTAGATAAGAGAACACAGGGCAGTGCTTGATAATAGGCTCAGGACTAGGACAGATGAGTCAAAATAGAGACTTATGCCTTTATTTCTTTGTGTCACATACTAACTGTCTGACTCTAGGCAAGTTACTTAACCTCTGTGAGCCTCAGTTAGGCTTATGGTGAGGATTAGATAAATCATATAAAACTCTTAGCACAGAGACATGGTTGGCAGTCAGTAGCTGTTACCCAGGATGTTGAAGACAACATTTGCTGTCTGCTGGATCCCACTCTTCTAGTCTCAGGCTAGCAATGTGATGCTTTTCTCTTCTTGCCCAGATGGAGTCCGCCTGTGTGACAATTCATGAGGCTCTGAAGACAGTGATTGACTCCCAGACGCATTACCGGCTCCGGGAGGCCCAGGACCGGGCCCGAGCAGAAGACCTGAACAGCCGGGTCTCTTACTGGTCTATTGGCGAGACGATCGCCCTCTTTGTGGTCAGCTTCAGCCAGGTGCTGCTGCTGAAAAGCTTCTTCACAGAAAAACGGCCCATCAGCAGGGCGGTCCGCTCCTAGCCCAGGTGTCCTGCCCCGGGGCCCTGCACACCTCAGGGCGGAGCAGCTCTGCTAGGTCACAGGCTGCTGGGCTAGGGGTGCAGTTCAGGGTTGGGTGGAGCTGCATAGAGGAGCGCACAGGGCGGGTGCTGGTGTGGCGGTCCCTTGCCTTCCACACTGACACTTGGTCCTTGCACCCCAGTAGCTGAAGCCCAGAGCCCAGTCACATGAAGGCATCCAACTGCATTCTGTGTGCAACACTGAAAACATGTTTACAGTCAGGCTGGGGACTGGCTACTGTGGGAGGTGGGCAGACAGCAATCCAGAGGCCGGACTGATAGGAGGAACCCCAAGTGCCCAGATTCCTGGGCAGCTCAGGGCCCTGCCTTTACTCTGTGATGCATGGGTCACTTGGCTTGTGCATCCTGTCCTTGTGCAGAACACAGGGGCTCGCAGTTCTGGCCTTTCCTCCCATGGGGTTCTCTGCACCTGTGAAAACCAGGCCCTGAAGCAGCATTGCAGATCTGCCTACCCCAGGCGAGAACTGGTGTCGGCCAAGCAAGCAGGGCCGGAATAGTGCCTGGGTGCCTCGGTGAGTGGTGTGTTTCCCAGGAGGCAGAACTGTGGCTAATAAAAACCAAATGGAACACCCTGGAGACTTGTGACTTTATTTCTTCGCACTAGAAGAGCTCACAGCTTAATGAGGAGCATGAATGTGTACATAAATAATGGAGTGTGGTAGAGCCGGCCTAGGGATGTGCCTAGGTGCTGTGCACAGAGGAGCGTAGACAGGGCAGGTAATGACTCCTTCAAGGTGAGGAAAACAGTGAGGTAGGAAGTCTCCCTGCTGGTCCTGTCCCACACCAGGCCATGCAAAGGGTCTTTGCAAATGCTTTTTTTGTCAGAACACCCTCTCCCTAATGTTTGTATGACCTGTTTCATCATTTCCTTCCTACCAATTGCTACATGGTCAGTGACATCTCCCCGAGCCACTCTGTTCATGATGGTACTGTCTCATTTGTCCTCCTTGCCCACTAGTGAGAAATCAGTGTACTGGTCAAGTGTCTGTGTCATAGGTCTTGAGGGAAGATGGGATGTCTACCCTAAACGAAGCCTATCAAGAAATCTGAACTCCTGAGCTGTCTGGCAGGTGTTAATCATTCTAGGAAGGGGAGCAAAGGAACCTCTTTAAAAAGATATCCCATAAGGCTTACTTACTTAGCTTGATTGAATGATAAATAGTTCTTGCATTTTGTATGTTTCTGATGCTATTTCTTTTCCCTCTCTTATTTTAAGATCATATACTGAGTATATATAAAAGATTACTTAGGAAATATATCCAGCATAGAGTGAAATACACAAAAATCCCATGTACCCACCACCTAGATGAAGCAGTGGAACTAACCTATAGGTCCTAGATACTTCCTAACTGCCCTCCCCTCCACCCACCCTCTGAGGGTCCCACCAGCCTGGATTTAGTGTTTCTTAATCGCTGAGAAAAAAGTTTTCCTAAATCCTCATGTGTTTTCCACTTTTTAGTGAGAACAAGATCTTTCCAACCTTCAAAAACAAAAAATAAGAGATTGGAAGTGACACCTGTTTTATGCACTAAGTAAGTAAGGCTTATGAGGTATCTTCTTAAAGGGGTTCCTTTGCTTCCTTTCCTACAATGCATTATTAGCACCTGCCAGACAGCTCAGGAGTTCAGATTTCTTGATAAGTTTACTTCAGGGCAGATATATCTGTAAATATATCTGTAAACACTTAGATTCCTTGTGGGAACAAAAACCCCACCCTGCTCATATTAAGAGAGAATGTTGGCAATAAAGTTTGCTTTTTGTGCTTACTGTTTATTAAATGCTTGTGTTTTGATCAATTATGTACTAATAAGAGTTGTGATAAATAATCCAGAAGAAATTTTTTTTTTTAACACTTAGAGCTTTATAGTTACAGCATATGAAACCAAAGTTAAAATCTAAGACTTTGTTATGGGGAAATACAATAGGGTGCTCAATAAAACAGTTTCAAACATGAAAAGAACAGTTCTATAAGAAAAGCAAAGTGGAAGTGTGAATTTAAGGAGGAAAAGGAAAGATGGAAAGTTCTGAGCGTTAATTTATGGGTGATGATGGTATCAAGTCATTCTGATAATTAGAATCCATTGGAAACTAATAGTGATGTTAAAATAGTGATGTAACTTAAAAAATTAATGTTTAATATATGCCAGAGATGACCTCCATTGTAACTATTTAAATTCATGGTAAAAAATTTTAGATGTCAACTTATAAATGTATGAAACTTCATGGTTTTTCAAGTTCTCTTAGAAGATATACAAGAAAAAGAGAAGATGCTGCTTTGGTTTGCATCCAGATTCCCTGGGGAGACTTTCTTCCCTTGACATCTGGGCACCTTGGTGGAAGAGGGTGTTTCACATTGGCATTTGAGTAGACAGAGAACTGGGTTGGGTCTGACCCTTCTGGATTGGAATCTGGGTCTACTGTGTGCTAATTGTGTCATTTTGGGCAAAGTACTGAGCTTCTCAACCTTCATTTCCTCATCTGTAAAATAAGGGAGTATTTTTATTGGGTAGGGACTTTGGGCTTTATGCATCGTTGGTGAGCAGAATTAGGATTCACCCTATTCCCAGTAAGATCCATTTGAACTTGAGATCTGGATGCTACTGACGGGTGGAGTTTGGAGACATACCTATCTTGCATAGGAAATTGAGAATGCCCCAGCAAAAAGAGATAAGACCTCTGACTCTTACTAAGGTTCTAGATTATTCAGAGAAAGATATATTTTAAAAATTTGTCTAATGAAGTATGGTTTGCTCTATATCATAGATTTGAAGACAGAGTCAAACTCTCCCATAAGTAATTGTGAATCTGGACAGGCAAACTGGCCTTGACTCCAAAGACCAAGAGTTGGTATGTAGTGCTGATTCTGAGCTCTTGGTGATGCAGCCATCTGGCAGTAGAATGACTGTGTATGGTATGAAAGAGTTTTAATATTCGAGGCCTAGGCAGGACACTCTCTACAGAATGACCCCAAGGGGGCAGGAGACATTTTCTTTGATAAATATAATTTTCCAAAAAAAGGATAACATCATACATCTCATACAGATATAAAATGAACAAATGCTAGGGATTGTATTTTACTCATTAATCAATGAGAGAACCAGCCAGATGTCATAATGATGCAAAAGAGAATTTAAAAGACAGACACATTTATACAGGGTTGTGTAATAGCTCAAAGACATTGAGCTGGGCTGGAATCAGCAACCTAGAAGGATGTGCTATGTGAAGAAAACATAGTTGCTGGTAGGGTGGGTTGTCCAAAGGTCATGAAGATGCATTAAAGTTCTTGTCTCATTTGGGAAAATCTATTGATCTTGATGAGTTTAGGAAGTCAATAGGGGCCAGTAAATATGCATTTGAATCATAGTAAAGGGTAGTCACCATAAGAGCAAAATTAGAAGAAATAATTTTGGAATTAGCAAAAGAAAACTTGATCTATTCAATGAAAAATTGAAAAACAGGGCAGTAAGGTAAATGAAAATGGGAAATCAAATGGTAGAAATATATACACACATATATTTCTAACAGACACTACCAATTAAAAGGCAAAGATTCTCAAATGAAATAAAAATGTAAGATTCAGTAATGTTTTCTAAAGGAATATGCTTTAAAAAACACACAAATATTAAAAATAAAAGGATGAAAAAAGACTTTCCAGGAAAGCACCAACTAAATGAAAAGTGAGGTAATAGTGATAGGATCTGACAAAATAGAAGGCAAGACAAATTATTGAACCAAACAGAAACATTATATGCTAATGTTAGAACTAATGAAAGGAGCGAAAGAGCAGGTAGATACCACCACCATCGATGGATGCAGTTGAATAACAGTATGAGAACACATAAAGCAACAGACAGTATTGAACATCAAGCTCAGAGGGAGACAATTCTGTACAACTGCGGGCAGAGCCCTCAGGCGTTGTGAGGCCAGACTAGTCAATGCAAAAGCTCTTCAGCTTAGTTAAATGGATAGGTTCAAAATCAGAATGTAGGGAAGTTGGAGTACATTCAAGCTGTTATTTTACCAGAATCTTCCTCCCTCTAAGACATAACAAACTTAAGGACAACCCTTAGTTATGCCCAGATGTAAACAGCAATAGTTCAAGAGTTTATTGTGATCAAGAAGACGTTACCATCCGGGAGGTGTGGCCAGTCTGCTGGGGCAAGGCAGGCAACTTCCCGGACAAGTCAAAACCTGCAGGCCCATTCTCCCTTATCACTGAGCTATAAGAGGCCCAGGGCGACTCCTGGGGATGAGTTTGCAATTTCCCATGGATGAATATCTCTCTCCTGGAATACAGTTGGGTGAGGTTCTGAACGAAAGAAGTCTGATCTAGTATTTATGATGTGGTATTCTGGGCTTTAATATTGCATGATATGGAACATAAACCCTAGCAATTTAATCTCATCATTTCCAAAGTTTCAGGTTCATGTTCTCTCTGCCTTAGGAAAAACCATGACTGAGGTGAAATCCACGGCCACTTTAATTCCCAGCCTGCACCAGAATGAATGGTCCTTGACTGCCCAGTAGTCCATCTTTGCATCCTCTGTGCTTTGACATGTGCATAACTCCCACTCTTGCACTCTCTATTCTGACTGCCTGGTTACAGTGGGACAGTCTTTAAACTCCATGTATTCTAAGACAGTCATTTTTGGAGAGCATTGGGGCTAGTGGCTCACCTGGAGCAGATCTACTGGGGAGACCGTTCTCCTGTGACATTTATTTAGACAAAATTATAAGAGTGCTGATAGAACACTTTTGGCCATACTCACATGCAAGCAAAATCTAACACAGTGGAATGACAGGTTTTGGAGCAAGTATGGGGAGAACCTGTCTTTCTAGCTCTGGTGGCAATGACAGACTAGACTGTCGTTAACTCCTTGCTCACCACCAGCCTGCTGTATCATGGCAACCCCAAATCAGACAGAGTACTTGCATAATGTTTACCTATTTTGAAGAAATCATTCGGAAGACAGGTTGGTAAAGGTGTGAGTTTATTATTACTTACAGGAGGGAAACTTGGATGGCTGGTTGTATAAGGTTTCTTACCCCAACAGATGTGGGGAGAGATTATATACCCCCAGTGTGGGAAAGGGAGCAAGCATGTCCCAAGAAGAAGAAACAAAGATGTTTTCTCTTGGAAGCTGTCTTGAGTTCTCAGATATGCATGTCTTCAAGGGCATTTCTACCGGACACAGGTGGCTCTGGTCAGGGGCCATCCTCTCAGTTGGAAGTCAGTTATCAGCAGGGGGTAAGGAGCTGGGCGCATGTTCTGCATTTACTCCACACCCTGCAAGTTGGAACTTTTGGGTTCTGTGGAAAGCAACCTTCTTTCTCTTAATGTAACTCTAGGTTGTAAATCTTTTTATGCCCTCGAAACTACTGAGCCATTATAATTCTGTTGATGCGAAAACAGTTTTATGCTATTTTCCTCCTGCGGGTTTGTGGTTCTCGGTGCAATATTTGACCACAGGAGAAAATAGTCTTCACATATGACTTCTTTACTAATAACTACTTTTGCACTTTCTGTCACTTCCCAGAGAAATTTTTCAAGAATTTGATAAGACTGTTTGCATTTCTTGTTGGTCTATTTTCAGCTTTCAGTAGTGAGTAGGAAACAGTTATGGCTCAGCTGCCTTTGTTCGACATAGACTGACTACTGAGGCTTACATGCCCTTTGTTTAAAGCTACTGTGAGAACTAGATTTAATAGGAAAGAGCCCCCAGAGACCATATAACATTTTCACATTAAGTAAAATAGTGCTGTAATCAGGTAGCTTCTCCTTCAAGTATGGTTTGAATTGAAACCAATTTGGTTAACATATTATGCGCTCACCTTAGCACTAAGAAACTGGAGAATATATATCCCTCTAAACATTTGTTTTTTGGTATTGTTGATGAAAAATGTCAAACTCTGTAAAATACTTTAAAAGGTTTATTCTAAGCCAAATATGAGTGACCTAGGCCTGTGGCATAGTCCCAAGAGGTCCTGAGAACATGGGTCCCAAATGGTTTAATTACAGCTTGGCATTACACATTTTTAGGAAGACAGGAGTTACAGGCAAAATAGAAATCAATACATGTGAGGTTTACATTCATCCCCTCCCCCATTCCTCCCCCAACACCAAGGCAGGACATCTTCAGGGTGGGGCAGGGGAATTGGGATGTACATCATAGATAGAAGGATTAAAAGATAGACAAAAAGATATTCTGATTGACAATTGATAGGAAGGTAGATTAAAAGGTATTAGGGAAGGTAGATCTAAAGGTAGATTAAAAGATATTCTGATTGGCAATTGATAGGAATAATTAAGCTCTGTTTGAAGGATTTGAAATCAGTAGGAGTAATGCTTAGTTAAGATAAGGAGGGGTTGAGAAAGTCAGGGTTCTTGATATGCAGATGAGGGCTCTAAGTAGTGGGTTTCAGAGAGAATAGGTGGCAAATCTCTCTTATTTGAACTTTAAAGATGTCAGACTCTTAGTTAATGCTTCCTGGATCTGGGAAGGTTTGGAAGGGCAAAGATCTGGCTATGTGAATGGAGATTCTGTATAGACATAAATATTTGTCCACTAAATATGGCTTTGCAGGGTTAATTTAAAATATGGTAGAGAAGCATATTTTGGTGTAAAATATTTTTATTTTCTTTAGTGTCTGCTGTCTGTCATGTGATGTTATACCTGAGTCAGGTTGGAATTCGTTATCTTATTGCCACAGCATCTGTTTTGTCAACCTTATGATCTCTATTTTATTTTACTTATTTATATTTATTGGAGTCAGGGTCTCACTCTGTTACCCAGGTGGGAGTGCGGTGGCATGCACACAGCTCACTTCAGCCTCGATCTCCTGGGTTTAGGTGACCTTCTCACCTCAGCCTCCCAAGTGGCTGGGATTACAGGTGTGCATCACCACGCCTAGCTAGTGTTCACTACTTTTTTTTTTTTTTCTGTAGAGACAAAGTCTCATTATGTTGCCTAGGCTGTCCTGAGCTTAAGCAATCCTCCTGCCTCAGCTTCTCAAAGTGTTGGGATTAGAGGCATAAGCCACCACGCCTGGCCTATGATCTCTGTTTTAATGTTAATGCTGGTTATTAGTGCCTAAAACTCCACAAGAAAGGGGGTACAATGAAGCATGTCCAATCTCCTTTTCCATCATGGTCTGGGATTTAGTTTTTCAGGTTTCCCTTGGCCCTATGAGGTCTGTTCAGTTGGTTTGGGACTTAAAATTCTATTTTTTGGTTTATAGTATGATTATCACAAATCAAGAGTAGCCTTGCAGACAAGAATAAACTCTTAATAGAGCTGATAGCTTAATAGTAACTGTTCTTGACAGGACAGACTGAGAATGGGAAGCCATTTTTCATCTTGTTCTTAAACCCTAACACAATGATGAGAAAGTAGAAGCTATGCTTTTGGAGAAATACACACTTTAGGTATAATTAACTTTACCGACTTTGTCTTTTCAGAAACAGACTTTCAGGTATCAGAGGTATCTCATGGTGGCAATCGAGCTTACCTAGAGTAAAGGGAATTTACAAGGCCTAAGACATCATGCATTGGGCAAGGACTGTAAAAGTCATGAACTTGTAATTACAAAAGTTACAACTGCTCAGAGGGAGAGCAGGTGGGGATTCGATCTTCCAGTAAATTGGGCCCTATCTACAGGAAAGAAGGATCCCCCGAAGCTATCCACTGGGAATACCTAGGGGATAAGGGGAGGTGCACCCTCCATTAGGTCTAAGGAATGTCGTTTGGGAAGGTGCAGGAGCATTAGAATCCTTGTCATGCCCTTCTCTAGGGGCTATGATAATGTGGGCAGACATTAGTGGGTCTCTGTGTCACAAGTTCTCCAAGACATCCATAGGTGGTCAATAAGGAAGTCACAGCAGTCACCTGCAACATCTCCAAGAAAAGGATTTAAGCCAGGACTCTGGGGGTCTATAATGCCACACTTACCTAGAATGTAGGCCCACTCTCTGTCTTTGGGGGGTGAACTTTTCTTAAATAAATCTTTTATTTTCTCAACTCTGTGTTGTAATTCTTTGCATCTACTCGGATCTCTGGGTTGCCAGCGCGCACCTCTGGCTTGTGAGCCCCGGCAGTGCTGCGCACCTCTCTCCGCCTCTCCACCCTCGCCCTGTCCGTCCAGTACCCTAACAGTTCTAAAATAATTATATTGTGCTTCTGATGTAAAAAGGAAGATCTTCTTCTCCTTCCCTCCACTTGGGTCCCTTAAAATAAGAGTGAAATAGAATTTGAATAACTGAAACTAGGAAAGAGTCACAATCACAAATCATTAGCGATTGAAATTGCCTATATAAATTAATATCGGGCCATGGGGTAAAAGTTGTAGAAGAGACTCAAGCCCTAAAAAGCTGCAGCTATGGTAGAAACTTAAATCTGTTGTTAAGTTTACTTTCATTCCAATAGAGGGCAATTGATTATCTTTATGTACTGACCTCTGGGAAGGGAGGAAGCTACCCACAAGGCTGATGTATTTTCCCTTAAACAATGAATCTAAGACTGCATAGATACAAAAGCGGAGGTTGAAGAACAGAAGTAGCTCCAATCTCTAGGGACCCCACCTCCCAGTACCTTCTTCCTGAACTACTTCTAAAATGGCTCACTGCCCAGACGCTAGCAGCTAGTGGTCCCAGGACTTGCTTTATAGGTGGCATCTATTGTAAAACTATGAATGTGATACAAAGACCTACTAACATCTGACCATATTGCCACAGCCCCTAGAGAAGGGCATGGCAAGGGTTCAAGCACTCCTGCACATTCCCGAGCACATTACTGAGAGTCTCCTTGTCTTCTATGCATTCCCAGTAAGTAGCTTCAGGGGATCCTTGACTTCCCTGCAGTCTACACCCAAAGATGTAAATCCCTATTCTATTTACTTCTTTTCTTAATAGTCATAGGTTTGAACAATATAGTATCAATGTAATCATAAGTCTTGTGATTTGCATAATGTTTGCAGTGCATGATGTCTTAGGCCTTGTAAACTTCCTTTACTCTAAATGTCACTATCTAAATGTAAAATGCAGCTGTAACTTAAGTTTTATACAATGCTCTGCTGGTCACTTGGCTTATGTATAGGTACCAACAACTCCGGACTATAAAAGTGGATTTCAAGGCCTGGAGGGTGGGCAGAACCATTTTAGAAAGACCTGCAGTCCAGCTCTGCTTCCGGGATTCAAATTTAGAAATAAACTTCTTTCTACCAGTTCCCTGCCTCTTTGATTTATTGGTATCAAGTGAGAGCAGCCAAGCATTACTCGAACCATAACAAATGGCATTTGAGATATTTTTCAGACTTTGTACTCTGATGGACTTGAGGCCCCACTTGGGCCCAGAACACATGCTGAGAAGCTGTTTCCACCGGTCCTGCGATGCTACCTCCCAGAAACTGGCTCTGTGACATGAAGACAGTTTTGACTCCCCCATGACATCATTAACCTATCAGCAACCCCTAGCCCCCTGCCCATCAAATTCCCTTTAAAAGCCCGGGCCTCTGAATTTTGGGGGAGGTGGATTGGAGTAACATCTCCCACCCTCCTTGCTGAGCTGCTTTGTGATATTAAACTCTTTCTCTACTGTAATGACTATGTCAGTTTTGTTTTTTCTGGGCAGCAGGTATAAAAGCCTGGTTAGGCTGTAACACTGAGGAGTGGCTGTCAAATGCCGTGATACTTTAACCAAAGGGAGGGAGAGGCCTAGGACAGTTGTACAAGGTTAAGGCTTGGTGTTTGCAGTGGAAGTTTCTGGGGACATGTGTGAGTGGCAGGGGTGACCCCATCTCTATTCCATCTCAGTGGCAGGGCAAGTGGGGTTGGAGAAGAAGCTTTTCAGGCAAGTGTGCAGAAGATGTGGCAGGTGGAGGAAGGGTGTGGGGGGCTTTGTAGCCCCAAATCTCAGGAGAGCTGATGAGAAAGCATGCTGTGAGAGCGTACCTGACTCAAGCTCCCTGCTGTCCCAGCTTCTCCCAGCGGGCTACCATTCTTCAGCAAATCAGTGGCCTGAATGACAAAAGAAGTGACAAAGAGCAAAGTGACAAATAGAAGGAATGCAGAGGATGTGTTACAGGAGAGTTACTCCAGGAAGCCAAACAGTGCAAACACAGATTTTTTTCCTCCTTAGGCTTAGCAAAAAAAAAAAAAAGGCAACAAGACTTCAGAAAAGAGTTACAAGAAATTGTAGAAGAGGTTATAATACAACAAAAGAGAAGAAAAGGAGCTATCAAATCTCAGGAAATGTGTGGAAGAGGAAAAGCCATTTCAGAAATGATAGTCAACTTGAAGATGCCAAAGAGAACAGGTACTACTGAAGTCAGAGGTGGGGGCACTCAACAAAGGCTTGAGAAGACTGTCCAGAATAAAATGGAGACAGAACAAAGCGCTGAAAGTTATTATGGAAAGCCTGAGAGCTTTGTACAACAAAGGATATCTCACCACTCAGATAACTGGTGTTCCTGAAGAAGAAAACGGAACACATTCAAAGACATACAAAAGAACGCCTTAATAAAACGAAAGTAAGACCTAAATCCTCAATTTAAAAAAGGTATCTTGTATCTCAGGAAAAATTAAAGCAGAATGATTAACACAGACATTTTCTGGTGAAGTTAAAGGGCTTCAACGATCCACATTAAAAATGCATTTTTAAAAAAGACAAAAATGCAAGTGATTTACCAGAAGAATAAATCATGGGGTCTCAAACTTTTCTGTGACATTTACTGGGATAAGGCAATGGGATAGTGTCTACAAGGAACTCAGAGAATGTAGACCCAAGGAAATGACAAACTGCTGAATTGTCATCCAGATACAAAGATGACAGGTGGACTTTCTATAGCTGAAAGAGATTCAGGGGACAGAGCACCTTCAAAGGTGCTCCATTCTTGAATCAGCTATCTCAGGCTACCCCAGAGAGACAGGAAAAGAGCTGCCATAAAAAGGGGCAGGTGATAAGCAAACATGTCCTCCGTGAAAACACACAATGGAGGCTAGACAACCATGAACAATCTAGTTTGAATACATTTTACAAATCCTAGTCATTTAAAAATATCAATACAGCAAATTGAAATTGAGAACTAGGGAGTGAGGGAAGGTAGGAAAAAATGTAAATGCTAACTTTCTATTCTTCCTGATAGGACTTTAAGAGATAATACCCATTCTAATAATTACAAAAGAAATTATTCTGAGTTCTTGCTCTGTGCCAACCACAGTTCTAAGTGTTTTATGTGAAGCATTTCATTTATCACTCACAACAGCCTGATAACATAATGAGATGGAGCAAGAAGCCCTGTTAAGGGCCTTTCAGTCCCTGTGTCCCCCAAGCATGGAAATAAAGAAAAAATATTGAGTTCCTTCATGGGAATTCCAGGCACCTAGCTGTCTTAAAAAGTAAATAAGCAGGCCAGGCTTGGTGGCTCAGCCTATTATCCCAGTGCTTTGGGAGGCCGAGGTGAGTGGATTGCCTGAGCCCGCGCGTTCGAGACCCACCTGGGCAATTTGGCGAGACCTCATCTCTACAATAAATCAAAAATTAGCTGGGCATGGTAGTGCGCACCTGTAGTTCTAGCTACTTGGAAGGCTGAGGTCGAAGTATCGCTTGAGCCCAGCAGGTCGAGGCTGCGGTGGCCTGGAGCGTGCCACTGCACTCCAGTCTGGATGGCAGAGTGAGACTCCAACTCAAAAATAAAAAGTAAATAAGCAACCTAAAAAGTAGGAGGATAGTAACAAACAATAGTCTCCCAAGCAAGATAGAACCACAAGGTGTTTTAGTTCCCTTTGAAAACTAAAAGATAACATTATAACACATGTTCCTATGTTTTTGAGTTGTGTTTTAGAAACCCAGACCCCACCAGATGGCCAGTGCTCACCGCTGTCACATAGATCTCAGAAGGGGGAACTCAGGACTGAAGTCTGACCACTGTTCTTTGTTCCAAATTTCTTCCTGAGGGCCCTGGAGGGAGTCAAACCCACAGGACAAACATTAGCATTCTTTTCTTCTGACCCCAAGATTTTAGACAAATCCTTGCTTCCTTAACTAATTGCAAATCAAAGAATCTCTGAATCCACCTATGACCTTGAGCCCCTGCTTCAAGATACATGCCATTTGGGGCCAAACCAATGTACAACCTCAATGTACTGGTTTATGATTTTTGCCTGTAACTTCTGCCTTCCTTAAATGTACCCTTGCCTTTAAAAACCCATACTTGAAAGCCACTGGGGTTTTCAGGTCTTAACCATTAACTGCTCATTTTTTTTTTGCTTGGTGCCCAGCAATAAATGTCTTACTTTCTCTCACTGAGAATCCCAGTGTCAGTGTTTGGCTTTTTCTGCACCCTGGGTGAACAGACTCAATTGAATTGGTAACTATAGGGATGATTACTTTTCCCATTTTATAGATGAGGAAACTGAGGTCCATAGAATTCAATCAACTTTTTCCAAGGCCATACACAGCTAAGTAAGGAAAATGAGGAAAGCTACTTGATTAGCTCAAGAGCCCTGAACACTAAGCTAATAACATCAATACAACCTGTTCCTGATGGAAACTTCTAACAGAGGAATAATTGGTCAGGGATAAGGGTGGCAGCTGAAGTATGGCTGTGGAAGTGAAGCTATTGATTCTGTCTTTTCTCATTCTGGTGCCACTGAGGTGGGACATTTCTTCTAGCCTGGGTTGGATATTCCTCTTTCTCTGAACTTCTGTGCTCTGGCAGGCAGATGTGAAAACATCAAAAAGATAGGCCTCCCACAGGCTGGCTAGTGGAGCTGGGCCTATGGGTTTCTTGCTTCAGTCATCAACAAACCACATTATTACTCTAGGTGATACTTTTCCTCTGGGTGGGTCAGATCCTGTAAACTCCGCCAGCCAGAGTTGGTTGATTGACTTATAAAATTGAGGGACATGAGTGTATCCATTGCCTGAAAGACTTGGGACTCTGACCATGGCACGATTCCCAGGTACCAAGGTAGAAATAATAATTCACAGTTGCTTTGTGGGTTGTGGTGGACTCTGGAGGACCATCCCTTCACTGTTACCAAACCCAGAATCCGGAAGATCTATCTGCTTTAGCTGCTCTCTTTTGCAAGGGGCCTTTTGCTAGGGTTGCCATAACAAATTACCAAACCGCCTGGGTGGGTTAAATAACAGAAACTCATTTTCTCACATTCTGGAGGCTGGAAGTCAGAGGTCCAGGTGTCGGCAGGGCTGGTTTCTCCTGAGGCCCCTCTTCTTGGCTTGTAGATGGCCATCTTCTCTCTGTGTCTGTGCGCCTGCATTTTCTCTTCTTGTAAGGCCACAAGTCATATTGAATTAGGTTCCACCTTAGTGCCAACATCACTTTAACTTAATTACCTTTTTGAAGGCCTTATCTCCAAATATAGTCACATTCTGATATACTGGGGGTTAGGATTTCAACATACAAATTTGGGAGCAGCACAGTTCAGCCCTTAGCAGATAGTGTTGAATAAATGCTACCCAACCCTATCAATCTTTGCTGCTTTAAAAAAATTAAATTGTGTTTTATCTAGAATTATAATTTTGTCAGAATTAGATATGTCTCATAGCTTGTATTAATTACTTTTTCCTGATCTCTTTATGAGATATTGGTCATACTCTAGAGTCAGCAAGGACATGCACAAACGATGCCCAGAGTCCACAGCAGTTTGGTAGTGCTCAGATCCTGACTCTGCCATCTGGGAGCTTTATGAGGATGAGTAAATCATGCAGTTTCGCTACTCTGAGCATCAGCTTCCTCATTTGTAATAAAATGTGGTCTTAAGGGACATGCATAATGCTATTCACTGCAGCACTGTGTATGGTGATAAAACATCAGATATAAATGCCCATCAACAGGAAAAGAATAAACAAAATGTTGTATGCTTATATGTGGGAATAATTTATAACAGTTAGAAATGAATGAAATAGCTCCCTGGTCAGCTACATGAAATGATATTGAAAACATGCTATAGAGTGATAAAGAGTTGCAAAATATTCCAGTGTGATACCATTTATATATCACAAAAGCACACAGAAAACAGTATTCTATATAGCTTATGGGAAAATGTGTGTGTGTGTGTATTTGTGTGTTTTATAGTGAAATTATAAAAGCACAGACTATATACAAAGTTGCAAAAAGAAAAGCTACCTCTGGGAATGGAGGATGGGAAATGGGGATGGGGTACAAAGCAGACTTCCATTTTATCTGTGGGGTATTCATTTTTCTTTCTTTGAAAATCTGAAGTATGTATGGCAAAATATTAGCATTTGTTAATTCTGGGTGACAGACATGTGAGTGTTTATGTTACCTTTTGTATTTTTCTGTGTTAAAAGTCTCAAAAGCAAAGTAAATAGAGGATGGTAATTATGCTTGCCTCACTTCTTAGGGCTATTGCAAGGTTTCAGTAGTAAAATATTTGTGGAAGTTCTTTGTGAAATGAAAAGCTCTGTACAAATATTAGGTTTTAGGCTAATCTGTTCCATTTGCTGTTGATTCTATTAACTTCCATTTCAAAAGTCCACATTGTCTAATAGCTCCAAATTTTGGGTGGTGCTGGCAGTACTCTTGGTAGTGGTCGTGATGCGGGTGGTAGTGATGGTTGTGGGTGCTGCTGCTAGTGGGTGGTGATAATGGCAGAGTTGATGGTGATGGTGATGATGGTAGTGATGCTGATACAGTTTGAATGTATGTCCCCTCCAAACCTCTTGTTGAAATTGATCCCCAGTGTTGGAGATGGGGCTTAATGGGAGATATTTGGGTCATGGGCACAAATCTCTTATGACTGGCCTCGTGCCATTTCCAAGTAATGAGTGAGTTCTTGCTCTGTTAGTTCACACACGAACTGGTTGTTTAAAAGAGCCTGACACCATTCTTCTCTCCCTTGCTTCTATTATTGCAATGTTACATGTCATATTCCCTTGCCTTCCCCCATGAGAAAAGCTTCCTGAAGCCTCAACAGAAGTTGGGCAGATGCCAGTGCCATGCAGAACTGTGAGCCAAATATACCTCTTTTCCTTATAAACTACCTAGTTTCAGTTTTTCTTTATAGCAACAAAAAATGATCTAATACAGATGTGATGGTGATGGTGGTGGATGGTCTCATAACGTGATGGTGACAGTGGGTGATGATGGTGGGTAATGATGGTGGTAGCGATGGTGATGGTGTGATAGAGTGATGATGATGGTGGGTGTTGATGACAGCAGTGGTGGTGATGGTGTTGGTGGTGATTATGGTGATGGAGTTAGTGGTGGTTATGGTGGTAGTGATGGTGGTGGTGGTAGTCGTGGACATGGTGTGGTAGTAATGGTGGTGATGATATTGGTGATGAGGGTGGTGATGGTGCTAGTAGTGGTGATTTTGGCGGTGATGGTGGTGATGGTTCTAGTGGTCATTATGGTGGTAGTGATAATGGTGGTGGTAGTAATAGAGATGCTGCAATGTGATGGTAGTTATGGTGGTGATGATTGTGGTGGTGATGGTGGAAATAATGTGATGGTAATGATGGTGGTGATGACAGTAGTGGTGGTGATGGTGATGCTGGTGATGATGGCGGTGATGATGCTGGTGGTAGTTATGGTGGTGGTGATGATACTGGTAGTGCTGGTGATGGTGCTGATGCTGGTAGTGATAGTATTCGTGATGATGGTGGTGCTGGTGCTAGTGGTGGTGATATTGGTGGTGATGGTGGTGATGGTGCTAGTGGTGATTATGGAGATAGTGATGATGGGGTGGTAGTGGTTGTGGTATGGTATGACGGCACGATGGTGATGGTGAAGGTGATGTTTGTAGGGAGCAGTGTTAGACCTCTGATCTAGCTCTGCCATACCTGCACTGCTACATAATATAATACACTGCTGGGGCTGAGTGTATTATATGCCACGAGAGTAAACCTTCCAAGGAGAAATTCCGTGCATGTGAACTCCCACAGTTCTTTTTTTTTCTGAGTTGGAGTCCCACTCGATCGCCCAGACTGGAGTGCAGTGGCCGCTCCTGGCCACTGCAGCCTTGACCTGCTGGGCCACGGCGATCCTTCCGCCTCAGCCTTCCAAGTAGCCGGAATTACAGGCGCGCGCTACCACGCCCGGCTAATTTTTTTGATTTATTGTAGAGATGAGGTTTCGCCTGCCCAGGCGGGTCTCGAACCTGCGGGCTCAGGTAGTCCACTC
>CAUYQG010272868.1:0-18694 GCA_963574415.1 Tarsius wallacei
CTCGACCTGCTGGGCTCCGGAGATCCTTCCGCCTCAGCCTTCCAAGTAGCTGGAACTACTGGCATGCACTCCCACACCTGGCTAATTTTTTTGATTTATTGTAGAGATGAGGTCTCGCCACGTTGCCAGGGTGGGTCTTGAACGCACGGGCTCAGGCAATCCACTCACCTCAGCCTCCCAAAGCGCAGGATTACAGGCTGAGCCACTGAGCCCGGCTAGTTTTCTCACTTTTTAAGTGAAGATAATATCGACTTCATTGAGTTTTATATGTCACCAGTCAAAGAATGAAAATAAAGCTCTTAGTGTAAAGCATATTAGATGGAATACTATCAAGAAATGGTGTTTACTGTAGGACTCGGGGAAGGTCAAGGGAGAAGGCAAAGCAATCATCTGCTTCACAGGCCCAGCTGCAGCTACGGGGTAGCTTGAAGATGCATGTGGTCACACTTTATAGTCCCCGGAAAAATCCTCCCTGATAGACAGCCAGACAGGCTGATATTGCTTCTCTTTTACTTTGGAACTGAAAGGAGAGATGCAGGTTCCTTGCTCCTTATTGCCTTGGACTTTCCTCTCCCCTGCTTATTGACTGGTCCTTGAAGACCCAGGCTCATCAGCTTAGGAAAAGTCTAGCAAATCAGAAATTCATCTGGCCAGAACTTTGTGACAAGTAAAATAGGTCTCTAACACATTGCACATTTAAAACCAAAGACTTCCTAGGGAAAAAGATGTTATATCCCTTTTCTCCCCCCTCTACCACCCAAACAAGACATCTTTCCCATTTCCTAACTGTTGCTTCACATTGGTCTGTAGCTGACAAGCCTTTCCTTTCTTAATTAAAAATGAAAGGGTTAAACTACAAGTATAGAGGAAGAAATATTCAATAAGTATTTACGAAGTACTTCTATAACATCAAAAATACATGTTTTAGGGGATACAGAGGCCCTCAGACATATTTCCTATTCTTAAGGACATTTAGGAGGGGAGAGACTGTTCACAATACAATTATTTCAAGGAAAAACACGGTGAATGCTATAATGGCAATTATAAGAGCTTCTATTTATATATACTTTCCAGATTACAAACTGCTATCATATACATTATCTTGTTTGTTCTTCCCAGTAACTTTTTATGTGGGTCCAAGATGAAGTGTGACTTGAAATGAGTAATCTGAAGCTCGAAAGTTAAGTTCTGGAAGTCACGGTGCTGGTCTTCCCATTAGTCCAGTGAGCACGTCTCAATCATGGCACGTGGTCCATCTTCCTAAGTGCTGGGCACAAGTCTTAAGTCCTTGGGGATGTTGTGGCAAACAGGACAGACAAGATCTCTGCCTTAAGGGTGGACAGATGACATCTGGAATGTGAACTTACATTTCTCACCCTGGGTTCTGTTGTTTCTTTATTTTGTGCAGTATAAAAATGCAGTGCTTTGACGACACTGAAGAGGGAAGAAATTTAATTCTCAACAGGGGTGGTTGTGGAAGGCCTGATGGAGAGAGTTCTCTCCCTGCCATGCTTTGCTGAGATGACTTTTTTTTTTTTCATTTTTGTAGAGACAGGGTCTCACTATGTTTCCCAAGCCACTCTTGAACTCCTGACCTGCAGCAATCCTCCCACCTCAGCCTCCTAAAACACTAAGACTACAGGCATAAGCCACGGCACCAAGCTGAGATTTACTTTTTAAATGCACCAGGTTAATACTCTCTTTTGGGATTTTTTAGGTACGCAGATTTTCCGAGGCATTCTTTTGTTTTGAACATCCAAGAGAAGCTGCCATTGCATACCAGGAACTTCAGTGAGTAGTACAAATTCAAAACTAAAATGATTTTGTGTCCCCTAATACAAGATGTCTATCTCAGAGCATATCAGTGCAGAATATCCAGTGTTAACAGTGGAAGAAACTAGGAGAATTTGAAGCTCAGACATCCCCTTTTAATCAACTCTTTTGTTCAAATTTCCTCTTATGAATTAGTTTACTCATCAAGCAGCATGGTGCTCTGTCTCATCCCCCGCCTCCATCAGCTCTGGCATAGCTTTGGTGGCCCATGTGCCTCTGGCGCCAGCCTTCCCCTTGGCCATCTTGTTCTGTCTTTGTTTTCACAGGCCAGAACCCCTGAAATTCATCTTTTTTTTTATTACAGATTTGCATAGGTATTGCCTTCTGTAATGTAAATGATTTACAGTTGAAATACTCAGAATAAATGCCTTTCCTTTTTTTTTTTTTTTTTTTAGTATATTTAGGTCTGGTTTTCTTTGGCATTAAGGAATATTTTGAGAACATTACGCTGAGCAAAAAAAGCTAGACATAAAAGAGTAGATACTGTATAATTCTGTTTAATGTGAAATTCAGGAAGAGGCAGAACTAAGACAGAACTAAGTCAGGATGGTGATTGTCTTGGCATTGACAGGGAACTCTCTGAGCAGATGGAAATGTTTTGACTCCTGTATTCATTTGTCACAGTCATACAGCAAAGATATGTGTACTTCAGTGTATGTAATTCGTACCTCAGAAAACCTGTAAATAACACTAGAGAGTGGGGTGGATAGTGAGTGTTAAGGTGCAGAATAAATAGGTAGGGCAGGTGTCAGTTGTTGAAGCTGGGTGATAGGCGAATGGGGTGTTTTGTACTAGTCTGTTTACTTTGATTTGCTTGAAATGTTTAAGTTTTTTTTAAAGCTGTTTGTATTAGAAAGTTGTGCACTTTGTTTTAAACAGCTGCTAGTTGTGTTTGCCAGTGTAACACAGTAGCAGTGAAACACATTTTTCCCTGACATTACCATCAACAAATCAGTAGACATTTGCGCTTTTGATGTTTCTCCCATATGCTGTTCACCACAGATGAGGACATTAACCACATAGACTCATTTTGAAATAGCGTAAGAGAGCATAGAGGAATGTAATAGAAATTACATAAATTATCTGTTAACAAACCATAATTGTACAAGTCAATAATTTATTGCCAGCAAACCACAATTTCCATTTTATCAGTTTTTGTACCTGACCAAGCAACTCCTTCATAAGGAGGTTGTGTTTTGAGAAAAGAGAAGAATGTGGGGGAGGGGAGGGTGGCATCTATCTGTAAGGTAGAGTTGGGTGTAATATTCTTAAATTACAATCTGACTTAAGAAATATTTTTCAGTGCTCAGAGTCATCTACAGATGTGCACCGCTATCAAAAATACTTCCTTCTGCAGTTCTCTTCCACCCCTACCTATTGAATGTAGTGAATTAGATGGCGATCTCAATTCATTGCCTATAATCTTTGAAGATAGGTATTTAGATTCAGTTATTGAAGGTAAGTGTAATCTAACTCAAATATACAAGCTATGTGTATAGTTTTCACTGTATACGTAAAACCATTTCCTAATGTGGAACAGTTTTTCCCCTCTAGTTTTGTTTATTTTTGAGAATATTAGAAAGTTATAGTTAGAAAAAGTAATCTTAATCATATGAGTTCTCACACTTTGTTCTAAACCTGAATCTTTTTTTCTTTGGATAAAAGACTTAGATGCACCCTGGATGGGAATTCAGAATCTTCAGAGATCAGAGTCCAGTAAAATGGATAAATATGAGACTGAAGAAAGCTCTGTAGCAGGACTTTCTAGCCCAGAGTTGAAAGTCAGACCTGCTGGTGCCTCCATTATTTGGTTTACAGAAGGTGAAAAGCAGCTAACAAAGTCTCTAAAAGGAAAGAATGAAGAATCACATAAATCCAAGGTTAAGGTTACTAAGCTTATGAAAACAATGAAACCCGAAAACACAAAAAAATTAATTAAACAGAACTCTAAGGATTCTGTGGTTTTGGTAGGCTACAGATGTCTGAAAAGTACAGCATCAAATGATCTTACTAAATGCTTTGAAGGCAACCCTTCACATAGTCAGAAGGAAGGTCTGGATCCCACAATGTGTGGATATAATTTTGACCCAAAGACCTGCATCAGACAGTCAAGTCAAAAGGAAACTAGCTATTTGCCAGCTAATTCAGAGAGAACTGAACAAAAGTCTCCAGATATTGAAAATATGCAACCAGACCAGTTTGATCCTTTGAACCCTGGCAACCTAAATCTTTGTGCAAATTTGTCCATTTCAGGTAAACTTGATATCTCCCAGGACGATAGTGAAATTACACACATGGAACACAATCTGGCATCCAGAAGGTCATCAGATGATTGCCAGGATCATCAGACAACCCCATCTTTGGGAGATAGAACAATCGAAGCAAATCCCAGTAATAAAGATTCTTTCTGTGGAGAGAAAATAACTGTTAAAATAGGACCTTGGACAGAACTTCAACAAGAAGAAATATTTGTGGATAATTTACTGCCCAGCTTTGAGTCCTTAGAATCTAATGGTAAATCTAAATCTATTGAAATAACACTTGAAAAGGAAGCTTTGCAAGAAGCAAAGTGTCGTTCTGTTGGAGAATCATTAGCTAAGTTAAGAAGCAATCTACCTGCTCCTTCTACAAAAGAATATCATGTTGTAGTAAGTGGAGATACAATTAAGTTGCCAGATATTAGTGCCACATATGCCTCATCTAGATTTTCAGATTCAGGTGTTGAAAGTGAACCAAGTTCTTTTGCAACACATCCAAACCCTGACATAATCTTTGAAACTGTGCAAGAGCAAGGTCCTTACAATAACGAAAGGTTATTTCCTCAGCTTTTGATGAAACCTGATTACAATGTAAAATTGTCATTAGGAAGTCATTGCACTGAGAGTACAAGTGCTGTAAGTGAAATACAGTCATCTTTGACATCCATAAACTCTCTCCCGTCTGATGATGAACTGTCACCTGATGAAAGTTCTAAGAAATCTGTTGTGCCTGAATGCCATCTAAGTGACAACAGAACTGTATTGCATCTAGGAACAGTTGATTTGCCAAAATGTGAGGATACTAAAAAGTCAAGTATTATTTTGCAACAGCAGAGTGTTGTATTTTCAGAGCATTTGGACAATGAAACTTTAGCAATACATTCCTTAAATTCAAGCACTAAAGACCCTTTACAATTTGTTTTTTCAGATGAAGATACTTCCAGTGAAGTGAAAAGTAGTTGCAGCTCCAAACCTAACTTGGACACTCTGTGTAAAAGCTCCCAAAGTTCTGATAAATCTAATAACTCTGCAGGGACAGCAATTATGTTCAATTCAAAACTGATTTGTTTTGATGGCACCCCTTGTGTCATCTCAGGTTCCATTTCTACTGATACAGACATTAGTGAAGATAGAATTATGAAAAGAAAAAGTAGTGATGCATTAGATTTCAAACAAGTATATCCAGAAGTTGCTGTAGTTGAAAGTGAAGTTCATCTGGGTACAAGTGACCCTTTTTCAGCCAGTACTGATATAGTAAAGCAGGGACTTGTGGAAAATTATTTTGGCTCTCAGAGCCGTACAGATTTTTCTGATACATGTGCTATTAATTACAACAATTCACGTAGTCCTCAGAAGGAAACTTCTGAAACAGAGATTGGTCATCTTCCGCAGGAACAGGGTAAAGAGGATGAGGAGGAAGAGCAGGACCAGCAGATGGTTCAGAATGGGTATTATGAAGAAGCAGATTATTCTGCGCTGGATGGAGCAATGAACACTCACTCTACAGGCAGAGGGATGCTAGCAGAAGAAAGGCTTGTGAGGTCTGAGGATGTCGGCAGGGACTCTCTGAGGGACGGTGTAAATATGCCTACTGGCTGCACTCCTAGCTGTTTGTCCTTCCCATCTGCACCACGGGAGTCCCCTTGTAGTGTTAAATTTTCTTCTAAAATTCTGTGTGATGCCATTACAAAGCAGCCAAGCAGTACTTCTTGCAACTTCACTTCTTCAGTTTCCTGGTATGAAAGTTCACCAAAACCTCAGATACAAGCGTAAGTAATGAAGCATGATAGTATGTGTGCTAAATGTGTAGCTGAATATCATAAGCGTGCTAGAGGGTTGAGTGTCTGTTTTGTTCTTTGGTTTCTGTTTCTTTGATTAGCTCTCCAGAGTGGAGAGGTGATGATACCCTGCCATTTGACAGTTTCCAAATGGTTGTCCCATTCTGGAAGCTAGACACTCCTAATAGGAATCGTCCATTATTGTTGCATCGTAGTAGTGCGGAGTTATCGGGGTTGAAGCCTTTTTTTCATCGGTACTTCAATTCTCCCTCATTAGCTCCCGACAAAAGCTGTTTTATGACATATGGGAAATAAGATCAATATTGGAGAAGTAAGTAAGAGTTTAGTAGAAACTACCTAAAACCTCTACCAGACCTCAGCTAAGCTAAGTGTTTCCAGAATTGTAGTGAACTGAGAAACTGAAGGTTGGATCCCTCAGTCTGTTTCTGCATCACAGAAAGTCGGTCTGTGGTCTTATCAGTGTGTCTGCTTGGCCTGGAGTTACTCCACTTCTGTCAGGCCCACTGCAGTCAGTCTGAGCATGTGATGTTAGAGTTACCACATCTCACGTCCACAGCCCCAGATTGGTTAGGTTTGTCAGTCCTTCCTAACAAGCGCATGCCGGTTACGTTTCGTCACATCCCCTCATGCTTCTGCTTACTCTTATGGGTATTTTTAGAGAAAAATACAAATAACCAAATCTGCCAAACACTACTACCATTTTCACTGTTGTGCTGTATGGAATAGCTCCTTCTCTTCCATTTGTGTTCGCTTAAAACGGAGCAAAGAGAAGATTTGATCTGGATAAACATCTGATTACCATCTTTCCAGGCCGTCCCAGTTGTTCTCTGCATATAGTATTAAATGTTGCAGAGAACGGAACTTCATTCATAATATTTTCTTAGTTGATTTTAAGTTTATAAGAATATTTGTAACTGATTTGGGGTTTCAAGTGTTCGCAGCATTTGACCAGAGTATGTACTACAAATAGTAAAGAAAATTACTGAGCCCGCAGGTTCGAGACCCGCCTGGGCAACTCATCTCTACGATAAACCAAAAACTAGCCGGGCGTGGTATCGCACGCCTGTAGTTCCAGCTACTTGGAAGGCTGAGGCCTTCCAAGGATCACCAGCCCAGCAGGGCGAGGCTGCGGTGGCCGGGAGCGGCCACTGCATTCCAGTCTGGGCGACAGAGTGAGACTCCAACTCACAAAAAAAAAAAAAGAAAAGAAAAGAAAATTACCTTCTGATTTCTAATTCATTTAGGTGATACCACATATTTTTATGATTTTAAAACCAAGTATTGTTGGGTTTCCCTCTGCACTTCTCTAAATTCAGGAGATTATCTTTTTGGTTTTAAAAACAGAATATGATCCTTAGTTGAGTATCTTTTACAATATTTTGCCTTAAGCTTCCTTCAGGCAAAAGAAGAATTGAAGCAACTGAAGCTCCCTGGGTTCATGTACAGTGACGTTCCTCTGCTGGCGTCCTCAGTGCCTTATTTTAGTGTGGAGGAAGAGGATAGTTCTGGAGACGGAGTGCACCTCATCGTCTGTGTGCACGGTCTAGACGGTCAGTGACATTTTCTGAAGTCACACAGAGCAGTTCCATATCTTCTTGATCTCATTTAGTTTTATTTAATCTTTGAACTAAAAAAAAATTTTAATTACTTAAATTAATTGAATCTTAGATACAGTCTGAAACAGAAATATGCTTAATTTTACTTTTACTGAGTGTAATATTAGATCCCTTTTTAAGTAAATTTTACTCATGTGCCAACAGTTTGTTTAATTTTAGATTTCTTTTTGGTCTTCTCACTTAATGTTGATTTTGTCAGCTGTCTCCTCATGGCAGTTATTTTGTCTCTCTTTGATAGTCATCCTAGTTCTCTTTTTCCTTTCTGCTTTAAGCCTTACAGGCTAGAGAAATAAATATTTCTAGAAATTAAAGTTCCATTCATTAATTAAAACATCCAAATACAGATACCTGGCTTTATTTTCATGGTTTATGACAGCAATTTTGGTTACTCAACAGTTTTTTTCCTAGGTATAGAAACTGTTGGAGGATGCCAAATATCTCTAGACTAATGGGGTAGTACTGTATTATAATGAAATTCTGTAGCAGCAAACTAGGTTTTTATGGATTATAAAAAGAACTAAACAAAGGTCTGTGCTACTAAATTCTGATGAAATTGGAGATTTTTCTTTTAACAAAACCACAACCAGACTCTCAAGAAATAAAATACCCTTAGTACTGACCTTTCTTCCCTCTTCCCAAATAATAACATTTTCAAAGAATTATCCCCCAAGAAAGACTGCTTGGCCCCATGTAATCTCTGGCTAATTCTTTTTGGAAATTTTAAGAAACAGGTTATTCCTGTTATATAAAGTTTTCTAGAACAATAGAAAAAATGAATTGTACCTAATTTTATTATTTTAAGAGAACCTAACCTTGTTACCAAATCTGATAAAGATATCACACTGCCACCCCTCCAAAAAGTGGACCAATCTGACATAAATATACTTAAATATATAAGTATGCTTAATTAAACCCTAGCACATGGAATTAATATGTTAAAATAAGGTTTTAAATAGGGTTTAATTCCCAGAATGCAAAGATAGGTAAATATAAAGAAATTTATTAATAAAATATACATCAGCAAATCAAGCAAAAAACTTGATAACTTTTCATATTCATTCCCAATTATGACATATAAGCACAAAACTTTGTCCTTAAATAGTACTAGTCTAGTTAATTAACATGATTAAGCATATATATTTCCAGCCCATGGAAAACATGCACTTAGTAATGAAACACTAGAGGTGCTCCTTTTAAAACCAGGAATAAAACAACTATGTCAATGCATTAAATTATGAAATATCAAAAAAATAAATATTAGAAGAGTAAAATTAAAATTCAACAGTTAAGCCGGGCTCGGTGGCTCAACCTGTAATCCCGCGCCTTTGGGAGGCTGAGGTGAGTGAATTGCCTGAGCCCGTGGGTTCGAGACCCACCTGGGCAAGCGAGACCTCATCTCTACAATAAATCAAAAAATTAGCCGGACGTGGTAGCGCGCGCCTGTAGTTCCAGCTACTTGGAAGGCTGAGGCAGAAGGATCGCCGGAGCCCAGCTGGTCGAGGCTGCGGTGGCCGGAAGCGGCCACTGCACTCCAGTCTGGGCGACAGAGTGAGACTCCAACTCAAAAAAAAAAAAAAAAAAAAAAAAAAAAAAAAATTTCAACAATTAATAATGGCATGTTTATACTGCTAGGACTCAACTACAAATCCACTCATCTAACTTTTAAAGATAATTATTTATATATATGTGTGTGTGTGTGTGTGTATGTATATATGAAAACTTTCAAAAGTTTGTGGATAAATGGAATTCAGAGATAAGAATTAAAATTATGAACTTTAGTTCTCAACATAAGCACCATCAAGGTCAAGATACTTTTATAAACGAAGACACCAGACATTTAGTGCATCCCTGAAGAACTGTGAATCCTAGGAGTTTAACCATGTCAGTACCATCTTTTTACGTTATTAACTGAAGAAAAATGAAGAAAGTGTACAGATTTCTTAAAATTAGGAAACAAAAAGAAGTCAGCAGGAGTCAAATCAGGACTGTAGCTGAAGGCCTAATGATTTTCCATTGAAACTCTTGCAGACTTGCCTTGTTTGATGAGTAGAAAGATCAGGAGCCTTGTCATGTGGAGGACTCTTTCCCGGGTGTTTTTCTGTTCAAACTTTGGCTCAGACACTCTCATGATAAGCAGATGTTATTGCTCTTTGGCCCTCCAGACAGTCAACAAGCAAAATGTGTTGAGCACACCAAGAAGCTGTGGCCATGACCTTTGCTCTTGACCTGCTCACTTTTACTTTTACTTTTACTAGACCACGTCCACCTCTTATTAGCCCTTGCTTTGATTGTGTTTCATCTTCAGGACTTTAATAGTAAAGCCATTTCCATATCTTGTTACAGTTCTTCAAACAAATGCTTCAGGGTCTCAATTCTACTTGCTTAAAACTTCCATGGAAAGCTCTGCTCTTGTCCACAGCTTTTCTGGGTGCAACAGTTTTGATACTTATCAAGTGGAAATTTTGCTCAATGTCAGTTTTCCAGCCAGAGTTGTGTAAACTTACCTGTTGAGATATCCGTAATGCTGGCTGTTGTTTCCACTGGTAATTGTTGGTCCTCTTCAATTAGGGCACAAATAAAATTGATTTTTCTTACAAATTGTTGTGGATGGTCTGCAGCTGTGCACTTCATCTTCAACATCATCGCCTCCCTTCTTAAAACAAGTTATGCGTTTGTAAACAACTGATTTCTTTGGGGCATTGTCCCCATAAGCTTTTTATAAAGCATCAATAGTTTCACCATCCCTCCCCGTAATCCTCACTATAAATTTGATGCTTCCTCTTGCCTCAATTTTAGTAGAATTCATGTTGTTTTGATAGGGGCTCTTTTCAAACTGGTATCTTATCCTTCTTAGTGCCTCAAACTAGATTTTTTTCAGATGTATTATAGCAAGTTAGTATGAGTTTATTTTGGTGTAAAAATTTTTCGAAATCCATGCACAGTTTTTTTTCTTAAATATACATTTTCTGTGAATTTTTTTGATGACCTCTCATATTTTATATCTATATTATAAAATATTTGTAGATATCTTTTCAGTTAATAATTGTTAAGATAACCTATCTCAGATATTTAAATGGATTTTTACTTGTCTCAGTCTATACCAGTACCACCAAAGGAAAGTCAACAGATTAAGTGTAAATCTGAAATGCACTCACAGTTTGTTAAATGATCAGGAAGAGTGGTGATGGCAAGAAGTCAGTCGTTTATAGCTCCTGTAGGGAGCAGTCACTGAATGGGTATGCTAACAGTCAGTAGATATGCTGACAGTAAATAAATACACCCTTAGATAGGAAAGTGGAAGCACCACTGTGACCAAAATCTTATCAGAAGCCAACTGTTGAATGACATTGCCTAATAGAAATTAACTTTGACATGAAAGTTGAGAACTCTATTGCAGAGCATATTGTCTGTTCACAAATGCTGTATACCATAATCTTGTCTCTATAAACTGTAAAAACATAAGATGGTGCACTTTGTACCTTTTACTTTGTCTCATCCTTTAAACATAATTTTTTATTTTCTAGGTAACAGTGCAGATCTCCGATTAGTAAAAACTTATATTGAACTTGGACTGCCTGGAGGAAGAATTGATTTTCTTATGTCTGAGAGAAATCAGGTACAATTTGGCAGTGTTTTCATGGAAACAAACATTTTTGTACCAATTTGTACCTAAACATTTATTATTACAAAATGCCTGTAGTATTAAAAATAATTTTTCTGAATCTCTATGAAATTCAACATAAATGCATGTCCAAATAAAATATGTATGATTTGCATTTTTACAGCCTCTTTTCTTCACATATGAAACTTTCTAGAATTTCATGTTTCTATACAAATATTTGATTAACTAAATCATTATAAGTAGGCTTATGTTTAATTCTAGTAGTGGGCAAATTAAATAACAGATAACTAAATGAAACAAGTGTTATTAAGAACATTGAGCCTTTTTTCCCTAGAAACTCTTTTTGCTCATTTTAATATAATCAATACTACATTTACTAACTTTTATAAAAAACACTGCTCTTAACCATATTTCCAACACATAAATTTTAAGTAATGTTTATATCCAGTTAGTTTTTCATTTGGTTTTACGTATTTCAGAATATAATGTGTCTGTTTTGCTTTTTTTTTTTTAGAATGATACTTTTGCTGATTTTGATAGCATGACTGATCGCCTTTTGGATGAGATAATACAATATATTCAGATATATAGTTTAACAGTCTCAAAAATAAGGTAACTTCTATAATGTTATGCAATTTATATTATATTTATGTGAAATATAGGAAAATCAAATAATTTGTGATAATATTCTATTCTGAAATATAGATGATTACAACTCAAATTAATTAATGTAAAGTAAAGAAACTAAAAGATTTTAGGAAAAGACTATATTATTGGTTATTGATTGCATTTGTATGAAATGTCCAGAATAAGCTTATCTGTCAAGAGCGAAGGTAGCTGAATGTTGCCTAGAGACAGGAGCGTTAGGAAGCACAGATAACTAAAGGTGTAGAATTGCTTTTTGAGGTGGTAAAAATGTCCTAAAATTGGTTATAGTGAGATCTACAACTATGAGTATTTTTTTAAAACAGAACTGTCCACTTTAAGTAGATAAGTTATATGCTATGCAAATTACATATATAAAACCAAAAACAAAAATACAACCAAAAAATGATTTATGATTACTGTATACTTTGTAGGTCAGTTTTTTACAAGCAAGAGATGATGATCAAACCAATAAGTCATAATATTTAATTCGATTTTGTGATAGGCATGGGGGAGAGGAGAGTCTTTGTTTCTGCTAGTCCAGTAGAACCTAAAGAAAAGGGCATCATTCATCTTTCTGTTTCAAAAGGGAAGAATGAGCTGATGGCATTCATGTCCCGGTTTGCTAGAGGAGGAAGCCAGCTGTATGCTGTGTGCTTCTGTAGAGTTTGTTTACAGTTTGACATATAGAGACTAAGAAAAAGAGAAGCAGTTTTTACTTGAAGTTATTTTTTTTAATAGAATTCTGTTAAAATGAAGTAGGAGGTGCAAGTCTGTTGTGGGGTGGAGAAGATGATTTTTCTGTTCAAATTATTCTTTTGACCTACAGATCTTAAAATACTTTTTGCTTATTAAATTTTCTACAGTGATGTTGTTTTCCTTTTATTCATTTATTATTTTTTGATGAGAAAAATCATATATTATTTTAGTTTTATCATTCATCCACCAAAGTGTTTCCTCTTTTAGATTAGATTGTCAGTCAGCTGGTTTCCAAAAGCCTGGCTGTAAACTGTCTTTGAAGTGTAGACCAGAGAATAAGAGAAACAGACTTATAATTTTTCCAAGTCATCTGTTATAAGTACAGTCCTATTATTTCATTTGAAATCATGACTTAACAAGTATATGATTTCTGTGTGTGCCAGTTTTTCTGGAAAATATTTTGTTTCTATAGAGTAAACATTTAAATTATATAACAATGGGAATCTTCTATCACATTCTCACATTTTTTTCTTCAAAATATGTTATATCATGTCAAAGTATCAAACCATAATTTTAAAACATGTTAGAAATGTTCAAATTATTGGTATTTCACATCTGTGTATAGTGTGTCAGCTTTAATTTTTGTTTTTAAAGCTAATACTGTGGGAGAAATGACTTTTTTCTCTTAAAGCTTTATTGGACATTCGTTGGGCAATTTAATAATCCGTTCAGTGCTCACAAGGCCAAGGTTTAGATATTACCTCAGCAAACTTCATACATTTCTGTCTCTCTCTGGACCTCACCTTGGCACACTCTACAACAGCAGTGCTCTTGTGAATACAGGTAAAATGTTTTTTGTGTAAATAGTATGACATAGGAAAAAATGTAAATATGATTTAGTATTTTGTTGTGTTTATTTAGAGCCAACTTGGAATGTCATGAAACAAAAGATGTGTTTTTTGTTATGCACATGAAATAAGTTGATAAAAGTCATTTTAGAAAGTCCCTATTCTCATATTGAGATGGTATTTGTCAAAGTCACAAAAGCACTTTTTCCTTTTTGTATTAAATTCTAAATATTTTTAGTAAGGTTTATCTTATAAACAAGCTATTTTGTAATTTCATTAGTACAGACACCTATGTTTAATATATTATAAAGTCTTAAAATGTTTTTATAGAATAGTAACTCTGATTTTTGTTTGGTAACAATTAAGGGATATTTATGAGAATATAATTTTTAAGAAATTAATTGAAAGTTTCTAAAGAAGCTAAAATGAAAGTTAAGGCCTTGATTTTGATTACTATATTCTCATCAAGATATATTTGGTACTTGATTTGAATTTGGGCTTGGTTTTCCTTTAGATTTTTTAAAAATAGTTTATAATTTAGTCAACTGGTCCCATTGTGAGAATAAATTAAATTTCATTTTGTCTCTTTTCCTTGATTCCTGAGGCTCTTATTTTTTTCCCTCTTCCTTTTGTTGACGAACAGACCATACCACTTTCCTCTGTATCCCATTTCAAATTAGTAACTTTAAACTATAGCCAGTTCTACATTTTTACAGTTCCAGAAAGAGGACATGAGAAAAATGAAGTCCTTAAATAATACAAAATAGAACCTAACATGAACAGGATGTGGTACTTTGAATTTCTTTCTTCACTAAACTTTTTTTCCAGATGTGCTTCCAACTATCAGATTTTTTTTCCACTCTTTTCTTCTTCTGTTCCCTTGTATAATATTAGAAGCAATAAAAGTGGAAATGACTATTTCTTAGTCTTGGAAACCAACTCTAGAATGATTGAGATTTCACTTAGTTGTTTTAAGGGGAAGAGACATTTAAATATATTATTAAAATAAATAACAATATAAAATAATTTAAATATATTATTTAAATAAATAATAATATAAAGAAAGGTAAATATAAAATTTAAATTATATCCAGCTGTCATTAGAAAACATTAAGCCATTTTTTATTCTAAGAGTTGGTCCTTGTGTAATTAGTTTACTATAACTTACCTGTAATTATCTGTAGACGGAAAACCCAGTGCCTGGGCATTTGACTTACTACTGTGTTTGAAGTTTTTCTCCCTTTGCTTCTTTATAATTAGTACAATCATAGCTAAAGGTACAATTTCCCAAAATTTTTCTTCACGCTATTGTCTATTACTGAATGAGATAAAAATAGCAAGCCTTCCATCAGCCACCATTAACCCTTAGTTAACCTATGCATATGTGTTTATATTCGTTATCAAACATGGAAATATTTTACAAATATATTTTTGTTAGCCAACAGAAATGCCAATTGGGAGATGTCATTTTTAAATGAAGTATTTATTAAAATTACTAATCTTCGCATACACTTGTGTATATTTCCATTTGTACTCACATATTATATATGACTCTCTAGGTCTCTGGTTTATGCAGAAATGGAAAAAGTCAGGTTCACTTTTGCAACTGACATGTCGAGATCATTCAGACCCACGCCAGACTTTTCTATATAAACTCAGTAATAAAGCAGGTAAGTATGTAATGACAGTATGGGAAACCTTCATGTGAAATCTTTGAAAAATAAACCTTTAGTAAATAAGTTATCACCATGTCTTTCTGGTAATTAAAAATGTGTCATTCTACTTAGTTTCTTGGTAAAGTAGCAACTTCCTGCACAGTGGCTAGAATATGTCTTCCATTTCTCACAGGATCGTGTTTCTCTTTCGTGAGCTACTTGGGAACTGTCTTCACAGTGTTAGCATGTGTAACTCAGTGCCAGGGTATTCTTCCCTGCATTTGATCTGGGCTCTGCCTGTCTCGCCTCCATCCTCAGCTCTTTCTATCAGGGTCACAAGCTTTTCTACCTTCCTATCTTCTGGCTATCAGGCATTTCTGAGAAATGTCAAAAACTTAACTATAAGTAGTTATCCCCTCTATAGTTTCCACTACTGATATCTTACTAGCTGACTATTAAATAGAGTCCCCAGCCTGTGTGTGTAGTCCAAGATTTGCACCCTGCAGTCCACAGCTGGCTCCTCTCTGCAGAGGACCTACTTTTGGGACCTCCCGTCTCCCCAACTCATCCTCACACATCTCAGTGCATTTTCCCAGTATCCTTTAAAATCTCCACTGGAGGGAACCAGAATGCCTTCATCTTTATTTTTTTCAAAGAATGTGATCTCCACTTCCTTCTGAAACCTAGATTTCTCCTGCCCACCCCTCTCCAAACTCTCCTGGCTGTTGAGCAGTTTGGCAAACTTCTTTAAAGGGACAGAGCATAAGTATTTTGGCTTTGCAGACTATATAGTGTCTTTGCAGCTTCTTAACGATCCCACTGTGGTATTAAAAACAGCCACTGAATGGTATGGAAAAAAAGGAATACGACTGTGTTCCCCAGAAAATTTTCATTCATTACAAAAAAGGAAGGATAGATCACATTCTTTGAGGAAAATAAAGATGCAGGCAGTCTGGTTCCCTCCAGTGAGATTTTAAAGGATACTGGGAAAATGCACTGAGATGTGAGGATGAGTTGGGGAGACGGGAGGGCCCAAGGGTAGGTCCTCTTACTTCCTTGCACCTTCCTCTTCCCCCCACATACCCTGTGCTGTAGTCCTACCATACGTATTTTATGCCTTCTTGTATCCACCACTCTTTTTCAATCCTCCATTCCTCATCTTGTTAGAGACATTTCCCTTCATCTTTTGTAATTAAACTCTGACACCACCTGCTGTCCAAACCTCTTTTGGTGCCCCATTTGATTTAATGCTTCTCTACACCAGAGTACCCCATATGTACTTTTCTACCCAAATTTTAGATCTGGAGAACTGGCGTTTATAATGAATTTCAGTCCTCATGTGCTTGCTAGCCATCTCAACTCACGTATCACACTGAATGTGTCTGAAGCTGAGCCTTCTCTGCTACCTTTTCTTTTGTCCTGCTTTTACCGAAATTGTCCTCGGAATTACATGTTTGAAACACCTCAGAGGCATCTTTGATGACCCCACTTCTTGCCCCCCGCACCGTGTCGAGGTTGTCAGTATTACTTTGGGATTCCCAAAGCACTTTGCCTTACTCACCACAGTGGTCCTCAGGCCAATCACTTTTGTGTCTGCCTTTCTTCAAGTAACATCTATGGTGACACCTCTTTCCCATTTCCAGCATATACATCAGTACTTAGGATAGTTCTTCCTGTAGGTGTTCGGCAAATACCCATTGAATCAGTGAATGCATCAGTGAATGATCTTTTAATACTATTTTCAGTATCTAAAAATAGTTCAAATATTATATAGTAAGGTGTAAGTATAGCACATGTGTTCAGTGACTGGTTGTTCTGAGACTGAACTTGCTTGAACTTGTCAGCTTGAGCCCCAGCCTTTCAAATCTGCTTTTATCCTCATTCTTCTCACCCATGTCTTCCATCCACCTCTAGAAACTGTGGCAATGGATAGACACAGTTATTGAAAATAGCACTTCTTTTGAGTCCTGTTTAGTTTTTTCATTATTGTGCCTTAAATCTTGTTCTTAATATGAAGTAGGGCTTTGGGAATTATTATTACACGTATTGCCTGTTATTTGAATCCATGGAATAAAAGTTCTCTTATAGGTTGGGTTTTATGATTTTGTTTGTAAGGATACAAAGCAACAGTGATAAGTTGCTTGTAGTGTACAGAAATGTATACTTGATTCCTATAAACCCAAATTTAGCATATGCCTCTCATGGAATAAAAACGTGTATCATGTGGGTGGCTATGGAGTTTGTACCATCACTGCTGACAGACTAGAAAATATGTGACAGGGAATACTGGCACAAATGTTCTTCTCTGAGATCTGTGTATTTGCACTGCATTATGCAAAGTAAAATTGAATTAGCAATTGTAATAATAACAACATAAGAATACCTGAACTGCCCAGCTCTTTGGGCAGCCGAGGTGAAAAGATTGCTTGAGCCCAGAATTTCTAGATCCGCCTGGGCGACATAGCAAGACCTTGTCTCTACAAAAATTCAAAAACTTTGCCAGGCATGGTAGTGCAGGCTTGTAGTTCCAGCTACTCGGGAGGCTGAGGCAGAAGGATCATCTGAGCCCAATAGGTCGAGGCTACAGTGTGCCATGACCATGCCACTGCACTCCAGCCTGGGTGACAGAGTAAAACTCTGACTCAAAAACAAAAACCCTGAACTCTGAAAAGAATCTAACTGTAGCATTTTGCAGTGTAAATTCTGAGTCCATGGCCTTCTACATCTGAACAGATGTTTGTATTACTAAGTTTATAATGGAGGTGAGTAGATCTTTTGTGCTTGAGTTATTTCTTAAGGATTCGTTTTAAAAAATTTTTTAAGTTATTGATTTATTGTTTGCCTTCTTATGCATGATAAAGACCTGTGTCCCATCTGGTTGTCCTAGCCTCAAACTGGTCACGAACTAAACTTCAGCGTCACACATAGATGTTGGTTATAGTTCAAACATTAGCTGGGATACTTGATATAAGTAAGCTCCAGTTTCCTTATTGGCAAAATAAGAGTAATAGTGTCCACCTCACAAGAGTGTGAAAAGAATTAAATGAGATAATGGGTGTAAGGCAATTTGCATTCTGTAGAGCACAAAACTTGGTAAGTATTAGATGAAGTGCTTTAACTGAAATAACACTAGTATTAACTGTCACAGAAACTGGCCTTCACATTGGCAATATATTTATGTTAGAACCTTTAATAGAACACTGAAGAGTCAGCTTATCTAAATGTCGCTATTACTAGCTATAACAATTATTTGAATGACTTATTAAAGTTGACTTTATCTTTTGAGATTTCTACTTATACTCAGATATGAGTTTATTAGTATATTCCTGACTTAAATTAATATTCATTTTGTATTTAAATGTATTAAAGAGTACTATTTTCTAAAAATCATGACTAATGCATTGGTTAATAATGAAATATTGGAAAAATAGTAATAGCTAACACACATGTAATACTTAGCATGTTCAAGGCACCATTATACATACTGTATCATTGTACAAACATGTTGTACATACGTATTTAACCCTCTGGGGTAGGAATATTATTGCTACGTTTTGCAGATGAGGACACTGAAGTACAGAGAGGTTGAGCGACTAGTCTGAGGTCACTCAGCTTTATGAAAAGCTAGTAAGCAGTGGTATGTGCTTCCCACCATGTCATGTTAAGCCAATAATGTATATTTTCAAAAAGTTGAGTTACTTCTAATTGTACTTTTAAAC
>CAUYQG010272879.1:0-23967 GCA_963574415.1 Tarsius wallacei
CCGGCCACCGCAGCCTCGACCTGCTGGGCTCCGGCGATCTTTCCGCCTCAGCCTTCCAAGTAGCTGGAACTACAGGCACGCACTACCACGCCCGGCTAATTTTTTGATTTATTGTAGAGACGAGGTCTCGCCAAGTTGCCCAGGTGGGTCTTGAACCCGCGGGCTCAGGCAATCCACTCACCTCGGCCTCCCAAAGTGCTGGGATTACAGGCTGAGCCATGAGCCCGGCCTATTTTTTTTTTTTTTTCAGTTGGAGTCTCACTCTGTCGCCCAGATTGGAGTGCAGTGGCCGCTCCCGGCCACCACAGCCTTGACCTGCTGGGCTCCGACGATCCTTCCACCTCAGGCTTCCGAGTAGCCGGAATTACAGGCAAGCGCTACCACGGCCGGCTGATTTTTTTGATTTATTGTAGAGATGAGGACTCCTCAAGTTGCCCAGGCAGGTCTCGAACCCGCGGGCTCAGGCAATCCACTCACCTCAGCCTCCCAAAGCACAGGATTACAGGCTGAGCCACCAAGCCCGGCTAGGAACTAACTTTGACAACTTTTTATTTCAGTAATTTTACACACACACACACACACACACATATCCCAATTATTACAAAGCATTAGGCTCTTATTCTATAAATGCTAACTCTCCACAATGTACAAAAAGCTGTAATTTTCAAAACCAAAATGTATCTAATGTTATTCAACTTAATCTGAAAATTGTTTGAGTCCACTTTAATTAAGGCCTATTTTGTTGTAAACTGATATTACTTGATGAATTTGTACCTTCTGATACCATTCAAATAGTTACTAACCTCCTGTTCTACATACTGAAGCAAATATACCCAGCCTGTAAAATCCTGAGGATTATTTTCTATAGTTTTCCAAAATTTGTCATATTCTGGAGGGAAATTTGCTTCTGTTTCTGTCAGTGTCACTGGAAGGTCCACAGCATTTGCCATTTCACTTTCTTCTGTAGATGCATTCACATTGGGAGAGTCATCAGGTGACTGTTCCATTTCTGTAACATTCATAATCTCAGTACTGAAATCAGCAGGATGTTCTACTACCTCCGAACTGTTGCCTGTGCTGCCATTACTAGAATTTCTGTACTCATCCATGTGAGAATTTTGCATAGCTATTTGTCTTCAGTTAATAATCTGTGGAAACACACAAAAAAGATAAACATCTTCCAAATGCTAATAAAATTATTTGGCATCACAACATCTTTTAAAAAATCTAAATGAGCTATTAAAAAATGATAATTTGGTTATTGCTCTCCCATATAAGTCAGTATCAGAAGGATTAGTTTCTATACTATAAAGAAAATTACATAACATGAATTCTTAAAAAAACTGCCATTTTGTTGTTGGTATTTGAATAAAAACTAAATAACTACAAATTTAGTTCCTTCATTCATAAAACAAGTGAGTACTATGCCTGTTTTCTAATGAAGCAATTATTTAATATTTAATATAAATGTTTCTTGGCTGCCTAAGAATCTAAAATTCAATGAATGAATGTTATCTTGCTATCAATCATTGGAAAACTGGTATCTTTAATAACTGTTCTGGAAACTAAAAGCAAAACTGACAAAACAAATTCTAGTCATAGATACACACATTTCAGAAAGATCATAACTCAGTTCACAGTAAAGTTTTAGAAAACCTATTTATTCATAATAAATTTTAAATCCTGGCAACTAGGTTTGAATTTTATTTTAGAAAATAAAAATACAACCCCTTCAGACCCCCACCCACAGTGGGAGGTATTCTGTCATCTCAATAAATCCTGCTTTCTCACTTTAAAAAAAAGAAAAGAAAAAAATTATGGTCTTAAAAAATGAATGAGCAACTTTTAAAAAGTGAATGTTATTAAAAAACACATCTAAGAATAGTAATTGTGTAACATATTTAAAATTATGTCATCTAATTTTTAAGGCCATAAGATAATTACCATCACCTCTTCTCCCAACAATTTAAATGGAAATCTAATCATTAAATTATAGGGCATTTTTTTAAAAGTAGAAAAACAGGTTCACTGAAAATGCTTCAAGGAAGCAGCAGGCAGAACAGTGATAAAGGAGCTCTCCGCATGTCTCATTTTTTTTTAAGTGAAGGATTATTCTCAAAACTAAACAAAACATAAAAATAATGTAGTCTTAAAACTACTCAGAATACATTACTACTTAACATAGTTCAGTGTTAATTTAAAAGATGAGCAAAATTTTAAAGACAATAATGCAAAGGAAGAAATGCAAATGACCAATAAACACATGAAAGGATCACATCTTTACTAATAAAGTTGTAAATTAAAATTATGAGAGTATAACATTGGCAACAATTAAAGAGATAAGTTTCTGGAGAACAGTCAAGGAAAATGTACCAAGCTGCAACTGTGTACATTTTATGCCATGGGAAAAAAAACAAATTTAAAAGTATTCACTACCAACACTGTCTTATAGCAAAAAGGGGGAGTGTATTAAGAAAAATACCATTTCAATAAATTGTATATTCATACAACGAAATAATAAGCAATAATTTAAAAGAAAATATGTATATCTGTGTTGATACAGAATTTTATTACATATATATGCATACACACGTACACATATCTATAATGATTCACACCCAATAAAATAAAACAGAATAAAAATGTCAGTAGTTGAAAGCTGTTCTCCCTATAAAAGTAGGATGAGTGTTTTATTATTTTGGTTTATTTGCAATTATTTAACTGAACTGGGGAAGAAAAAGGTTTTTTGTTATTTTTTTTTAAAGCTAGCTGTGAGTTGGCTGGCTACAATTTTTTTTTTCTTCAATTTTATAACTATTGTACGTTTGAACGTTTAAACTCTGTTTCACTACAGACTATACAGAAATTCTCAAATCTGGCTTCAAAGAAAAGTCAACTGAGTAAGCTGTTTAAAACAAATATAGATTCCTTGGCCCCAACTCCAATGACTCAGAGGCCTCGTCTAGGGCCCAGAAAGTTGTACTTCTACCAAGTTCTCTAAATAATCAATAAAAACCAAAAACTTATTCCTTGGTAAACAGTGGAACTTTTTTATCAAAGAGTAAGGGTATATTAAATTTGGGAAGATGCTAGCAACTTATTTCTAGAAAAACTGTACTCGTTATTTAGCAGACACTTTTAATTGTCTATCCAGTATCCCTGCTTGTTAATAAATTAGTAACTACCTTTACTACTGACTGTGTTCAGAGCAGCAATATACCCAATCCCATATAAAGTCACCATGAGACTGAACAGATCACTTGCTGCAGAGCTCTGAGAAACTTTTTTTTTTTTTTTTGAGTTGGAGTCTCACTCTGTCACCCAGGTTGGAGTGCAGTGGCACGCTCCCGGCCACCGCAGCCTCGACCTGCTGGGCTCAGGCAATTCTTATGCCTCAGCCTTCCAAGTAGCCAGAACTACAGGCACACGCCACAACGTTCGGCTAATTTTTTCTTTTATCTATTGTAGAGATGAGGTCTCGCGAAGTTGCCCAGGCTGGTCTCGAACCAGAGGGCTTAGGCAGTCCTCTCACCTCAGCCTCCCACCTCCCAAAGTGCTAGGATTATAGGCATGAGGCACCACACCCTGCCTTGTTTTTCTGATAAACACAGACAATCACAACTAGAGTGGTTCTTCCTTCTAACATTATATTCTTACCTCGAATGTGAACGTATCTGAACAAAGTCATGTCCATGAAGCATTTAATAAGGGATTGGCCAAAAAAATTAAGACATGCCAGTTCTGACATTATGAAGTTGCTAAATGCCAGCTTCTCATTGTGTGAAAAAATAAATTCCTATTTGTTTAAACTACTTATCAATGGACAGGTTTTCTATTACTTTTAGACAAAATGCACTCTGAACTGATTAATCCACCAACAGTGCATGGGATTTTTCTTTTTTCCATATCCCCATCTCAACACTGGTATCATGAAACTTAATATTTACTCACCTAATGTTTTTAAAAAAGCAGTACCTCATTTTGATTTTCAATTATTTAACTATGAGGGATGTAGAATTTGTATTTATTTCTTCTTTTCTTTTTTGAGTCAGTCTCAGTCTGTTGCCCAGGCTGGAGGGCAATGGCACACTCACAGGTACTGCAGCCTCCATCTGCAGGGCTCAGGTAATCCTTCGGCCTCAGTCTTCCAAGTATTTGGGAACACAAGCATGTACCACCACGCCCGGCTAATTTTTTTGATTTATTGTGGAGACAAGGTTTCACCAAGTTGTTCAGGCTGGTCTCTAACCCTTGAGCTCAGGCAGTGATCTCGCCTCAGCCTCCCAAAGTGCTGGGATTATAGATGTGAGTTACTGTGTCTGGCCTATATTATTTTCATAAATTCATTTTAACATCTTTAGTCTACATTTGCTATTGCACTACTAATTTTTGTCTTATTGGTTTGTACAAGTTCTTTGCAAACTAAAAATATCAGATCTTTACAAATATATTATAAAATATTTTTATGAGTCTGCCTTATTAGTTTTATATTTTGTACTATGTGTGTGTAGAACATATTTTAAATTGTAATGTAGATACAAAATCCAAATTTAAAAAAAAATTTTTTTTTTTGAGTTGGAGTCTCACTCTGTTGCCCAGGCTGGAGTGCAGTGACACACTCATGGCCACCCCAACGTCTACCTGCTAGGCTCAGGAGATCCTTCCACTTCAGCCTTCCAAGTAGCCGGAACTACAGGCGCATGCTTCTATGCCCGGCTAATTTTTGATTTATTGTAGAGTCGAGGTCTCGCCACGTTGCCTGGGCTGCTCTCGAACCTACAGGCTCAGGCAATCCACTTGCCTCAGACTCCGAAAGTGCTGGGATTCCAGGCTGAGCCACCGAGATCAGCCAAGAAAATTTTATTTAATTAAAATTTTTACCAGTCAGTACATGGAGAACGACAAAATCTAGATTTTAAAACAGTTTTGTTATTTCAAAATGCGATATGGGCCTGGGCGACAGGGTGAGACTCCAACTCAAAAAAAAAAATGCAGTATGAAGCTAATTTTTTCCTAACAAAGGATAAACATAAAATGTTAAATCAAGACATCTTCTGAGTCTGTATGACACCGGAAGAATTAGCTCCCCAGGTAAATCTGAGGAGTATCTGAAATGGCTTAAACTTGGAAAAGTTGATGACATTAATTAAAGCCATCCAAGTAGAAGGGAACTTATTTTTTCTCATAGTCTAATAACTTCGGATTCTCCTTTATTATGTATCAGCTAGATTTATTTTTTGTATAATTTCTCAAATCCTTGTGTCCATAGTCTGGCTCCACCCTCTTTATTCTGAAGGAAAAAACAAAAGACAGTTGGGGGGTGTTAGATGTGGACAAAAAAAAAATTTTAATGCCTGTCCAACACTATATGGCATTACTCATAGAGAATATATTACGTATAAGATAAGGTCCTCTCTCTCTCTAAAGTTTATTAACTAGGCAGAGAAAGACAAATATCACATGAAACACATACATTTGGATATTTGCATTTTGACATAAGTTAAAATCTCAAATGAAACGAAGTAAAAGATTAGAAAAAAATCAGGAGAAAATGATGGTAGTTTAAAAAAGCCTTGTGAGATATACAGTTCGGTCCAAACTATGAAAAACAACAAGTTTTGGAATAATATTAAAAGAATAAAATGTAACTATAGAATGCAAAACAACCCACTTCACAACTCTTCTTGACAGTAGACAAGAAGGTAGAAATGACAATCAAGAAAACAAGACAGAGACAGAATGACCAGAATGAAGAGGGAAAGAATGGTAAAAAACAAAATAAGCAGGAGGGCACCAGATTATGGACACGGGGATTTGAGAAGAAACTACACACAAAGTAAACCCAGGTGATATATAATAAAGGAGAAATAAGTTCCCTTCTACTTGAATGACTCTAATTAATGTCATCAACTTTTCCAAGTTTAAGACATTTCAGGCCCTACAAAAAAATAAACTTGTCAATTTAATTTGCTCTCTTTTCCCCTTACTTTAAAGACAAGACACACTTGAAGGTTACTTTTCCATATTCAAATTAGCCAGTAGTTGTTTTATTTTTTAAATTTCATGGCTCAGTTAAAACAAAAAAAGATTGGTTGATACATTATGAGTCACTTACTACCTACCCTATTTTAATTGCACACTTAAATGGGACATAAGAGTTTCTTCTGGAATCAGCAAATTTATCACCCTCCCGCATCTTCAGAGACTTTCAATTACTCCACACCCTACAATCACAGTGTTGCAAAAAGAATTAAGAACATCAGCCTTACTTTTATGGAGATTATTTTGATGGTAACTTCATAAATCACAAGGTCAAAAAAAGAATACACTAAAACTATTTTCTAGTAAGTTATTCTAATATATTCTTTATAATGTGTCAATTACTAGTATCTGTTTATTCTTTTTTTTTTGAGTTGGAGTGTCACTCTGCCACCCAGACTGGAGGGCAGTGGCCACTCCCAGCCACTGCAGCCTCAACCTGCTGGGCTCCAGCGATCTTTCCGCCTCAGCCTTTCAAGAAGCCGGAACTACAGGCGCGCGCTTGCCACGCCTGGTTAATTTTTTGATTTATTGTAGAGATGAGGTCTCACCAAGTTGCCCAGGCGGGTCTCGAATCCACGGGCTCAGGCAATACACTCACCTCAGCCTCCCAAAGCATGGGATTACAGGCTGAGCCACCGAGCCCGGCCTATTTATTCTTAACAACCGATAAATTTCATCTAGGTGCATAAAATGGCAAAAGGTACAGAATAACCATTAAAAGGAAAAGACAACAATGTGGTACTGACATAAAAACAGAAAAACAGACCAATGGAATAAAGAGCTCAGAAACAAAACCTTGGGCAACCCCTTCCGGTCCCCTCCCACTGTGGGAGCTTTTCTGTCCTCTTAATAAATCCTGCTTTCAAAAAAGAAAAGAAATAAACCCTTTAATCAAATGGTCCTGAACAAGATGCTGAGACTACTCAGTGAAGAAGAGATAGTCTCTTCAACAAATGGTGCTTGCTAAAGAATGAAACTGGACCATTATACTGTACACAAAAGTTAACACAAAATGGATTAAACACCTAAATGTAAAACTTAAAGCTATAAAACTCCTACAAGATAACTTCACTATATTGGACTTAACAATGATTTGTTGGATATGACACCAAAAGCACAGGCAACAAAAGCAAAAATAGACAACAGGGGCTACATCAAAATTAAAACATTGTGTGCATCAAAGACACAATCAACAAAGTAAAAAGGCAACCTACATAATGGGAGGAAATATTTGCATATCATATACCTAATAAGGTGTTAATATCCAGAATATATAAAGAACTCCTAAAACTCAACAACAGAAAATCAAGTAACTGGACTTAAAAATGGGCAGCCAGGCATGGTGGCATATAATCCCAACTACTTAAGAGGCTGAGGCAGGAGGATCTCTTGAGCCTAGAAGTTCAAGGATGCAGTGAGTTATGATTGCACTACTACATTCTAGCCTGAAAAAGAGGGAGGCTCTGTCTCTAAAAGATAAAATAAATTTAAATGTTTTTTAAATGGGCATTTAAAAAATAAATTTAAAAATATATATACAGCTGGGTTCGGTGGCTCAGCCTGTAATCCCAGTACTTTGGGAGGCTGAGGTGAGTGGATTGCCTGAGCCTGAGGGTTCAAGACCAGTCCAGGCAACTTGGCGAGACCTCATCTCTACAATAAATCAAATATTAGCCGGGTGTGGTAGCGTGCACCTCTAGTTCCAGCTACTTGGAAGGCTGAGGTGGAAGGATCACCTGAGCCCTGCAGATTGAGGCTGCGGTGGCCGTGAGCATGCCAGTACATTCCAGTCTGGGTGACAGAGTGAGACTTCAACTCAAAAAAATAATAAAATAAATATATATTTTTATAGACATTTCTCCAAAGACAAAATACAAGTGGCTACTAAGTATAAGAAAAGATGCTCAACATCACTAATCATTAGAGAAATGCAAATTAAAACCATAATGATGATTGAGTGCACCAGCGCCACTGCAGCCCTGCGAGGTTCTGTGCTGGTCAGCGGAGTAGGCGGCCATGGGGAGCCTCCGCAGCCTGTGTCTGGCAGCGGGAAGTTGTTTTAGGCTATGTGAAAGATATGCTTCCTCATCTTTAAGGCTTACCAGAAACACTGATATGAAGAGAATAAATGGATTTTGTACCAAACCACAGGAAAGTCCCAGGGCTTCATCCCACACTTACAGCCACAGAGTGCCTTTACACAAACCTACAGATTGGGAGAAAAAAATCCTGATATGGTCAGGTCGCTTCAAAATGGAAGATGAAATCCCAGAGACTGTCTCGTTTGAGAGGCTTGATGCTGCAAAGAACAAGATCCGGGTAAAGATCAGCTATGTAATGATAGCATTGACAGTGGCAGGATGTGTCTTGATGGTTATCGAGGTTAAGAAGGCTGCCAAAAGAAACAGGACTTTGACAAGCTTGAACTTAGAAAAGAAAGCTCGTCAGAGAGAGGAAGCAGCTATAAAGGCCAAAGCAGAGTAGCAGAGGTATCCATGTTGGCTGGATTTTGAAAATCCTGGAATAATGTTGCAACATCAGCCTGTATTTAAAAGAATGTGGATCCATTTCATAAAAGTATGATGTGCACAAACTTTATACCATTTCCTTATTTCTGCTGTAGAGGTACAAATAAATTTTCTTTTAAGGAAAAAAAAAAAACCCATAATGACCTACCAACTCACACTCAGGATGCTACTATAAAAAAATAGAAAATAACAAGAGTTGACAAGGATATAGAAAAATTGGAATTCTTATACACTGCTGGTAAGAGTGTAAAGTGGTACAACCACTATGGAATACAATATGACAGTTCTTCTAAAAATTAAAAGTAGAACTATTAAATGATCCAGCAATTCCACTTCTGGGTATATATCCAAAAGACTTGAAAGCAGAGATATGAAGCAGTATTGATTACCCATGTTCATAGCAGCACTATTCACAATAATGAGGAGGTGAAAGCAACCCAAATATCCATTGACAGATGAACAGATCTTTAAAATGTGATATATATAAAATGAGGGTGTCAAAGAAATGTACACACATTTTAATATGATGTTCGCTCAAAAGATGGCATTAATCAAATGAATGCTGGCATCACCATGCAACAGGCCAGACAAAGAAAATGGAGAAAGCACAGTTGAGCCAACATCACACTACACATTGGTACCATAATTTATTTCAACTTCAAAAGTAATATAGGTAACATCTCTTAAAATGTGTATACCTTTTTTGGTAACCCCTGTAAATATATAAAATGGAATATTATTCAGCTTTAAAAGGAAGGAAATTTTGTCACATGCTACAATATGGATGAATCTTGAGGACATGTTTAATGAAATAAGCCAGCCACGAAAGACAAAGGCTGTATGATCTCACTCAGATGAGTATCAAAAGTAGTCAAATTTACAGAAACAGAAAGAAAGAAGACTACTGGGGGAAGGAGGGAAAGGTAAGTTGTTCTTTACTGGGCATAGAGTTTCAGATTCACAAGATGAAAAAGTTTTGTTTCATAACCACGTGAATATATATAACACTATTCTACATAGTGCTTTTTTTACCACAATAAAAAAGAAAGATATCTAAGTTATAACTAAATTAGGAAACATAAAGTACAAAAGATTAAGAATTAGAATTTCCAGGTATTTCTTTCATCTGTTAAAATATTTAAATAGCAGGAGGTCATTGGCTTGAGGCTGTCTCAGTACTCTTGAGATTCTATGTAACAAACTGCAACCTAACTTTCTTCTTAAATGAACCAAAATCTAATTTTTGTAGCAGATAGTTGAGTCTCAGTCAATCACTAGCAGTAGAACTTCAGCCAATAACAGTCAACTGATCAAACCATATTCAAATAAGTCAAATGCCTATTTGCAACCTATCAAGCTATTTCTGTACTTTACTTCCATGTAACAGTCTATAACTGTTCACTGCCCACAATGCAGACCAGAGCTCTCTGAAGCTCTTCTGGTTCTCAGTGTTGCCTTTGAGCAATTGTTCTTTGCTCAAATAAGCTGTTTTTTTATTTGTTTGTTTGTTTGTTTGAGTCTCACTCTGTCGCCCATACTGGAGGGCGGTGGCAACCTCACAGCCACCACAGCCTTGACCTGCTGGGCTCAGGCAATCCTTCCACCTCAACTTTCCAGGTAGCTGGAATCACAGGCACGCACCACCATGCCCAGCTAATTTTTTGATTTATTGTAGAGATGAGGTCTCGCCAAGTTGTCTAGGCTGGTCTCGAACCTTGGCTCAGGCAATCCTCTCACCTCAGCCTCTCAAAGTGCTGGGATTATAGGCATAAGTCACCGCGCCCGGCCTAATAATCTCTGTTTAATTTAAAATATAGTATGGTAAATATTAAAAAGAACATAAGTCTTACCTCTCTCCCTTAATAGCTATATGATCCAAGGTCAGTTTTTTCTCACTTCTAAATGGAACTAATAATAATACATTAACTGCTTCATAGGCTTGTTGAAAAAAATCAGATGAGATAAAATCATGTAAGTCTTAAACACACCTGTAATCCCATCACGTTTGCAGGCTGAGAAAAGAGGACTACCTGAGCCCAGGGATTCGAGACCAGCTCGGGAAAGTTGGTTAGACCTCATCTCTACGATAAATCATAAAAATTAGCTGGGCATGATGGCACACACCTATAGTTCCAGCTACTTGGAAGGCTGAGGCAGAAGGATTGCCTGAGCCTAGGAGGTCAAGGCTGCAGTGGCCGTGAGCATGCCACTACATTTCAGCCTGGGCAGCAGAATGAGATTAAAGTTTTTTTAAAAAGTCTTAAATACTATAAATTCATATAAATCAAAGTATCACTGTAAGAAAATAAATTGCTTGGAAAATGCTATCCAAACATAAGGTTTTAATACTTTAAAATAATTGAAGAAAATAAAAGTGAACTTCGTGGTACACTTAATTTTTTTGCAGGAGAAATTTTAAGAGGAAAAAAACTATCAACTTTGCCTTCATAAAACTGGAGATCAACACAGAATTTATCTGGAAGTTTATCTTATTTCTTGATTTTTAAATTTTGGACATTTTTTACTGTCTTTCTATTACAAATTAGGATTTAGCTCTTATACAAAACATACTTGCATTACTTTCCTCTCTCATGCTTCCCAATATAATTCTGACACTTAGGGGTTAAATTCAAATTCAAATTTACATGAGAATGATTACCTAAACATTGTTTTTCAAGCTATCTTGTATATTATAATTACCTTTTCTTGTTTCTACCCCTTTAAATCTTTCCTCATTATTTTCATTTGCTTCATTGTGTTTCAGACTTGAAAATACAGCCTCCAAGATCTTTTATATAAGTCCTTCAACAACTTGGCACTCATTCACACTTATTAATTCCATTTTTCCTTCTACAGACATCCCTTCTGAAACCATCTGACATTCCACAGCAATTTAGATTGATTTGTCTTGTGCAGGCTTGTCTATTCATTGTGATTCAAAGTATTCCTTTTATTTACCTCCTAGGTTGAATCTCATTTACAACAACCAAAATCAGGCCAGGCGCAGTGGCTCACACCAATAATCCCAGCACTTTGGGAGGCTGAGGTGAGAGGACTGCCCGAGCCCATGTGTTCGAGACCAGTTTGGGAAACTTTGCAAGACCTCATCTCTACAATAAATCAAAAAATTAGCTGGGTGTAGTGGTGCGTGCCTGTAGTTCCAGTTACTTGAAAGGCTGAGGTGGAAGGATCACCTGAGCCCAGCAGGTTGAGGCTGCAGTGGTCAGGAGTATGCCACTGCCCTGCAGTCAGCCTGGGCGACAAAGGAGACTCCAACTCAAAAAAAAAACAAAAACAAAATAAAACAACCAAAATATTTTTCTTTCTAGACTGACTCCCTCTTTTAGAGAAACATATCTACAAATTCCTGGAAAAGGGTACATGTGGAGGAAAAATTAAGACTTTCCAATTATAAAATCTCCATAATTGAATGATTGTCTCAGTATAAAATTCTAGACTAAAATTTATTTTTTATTAAGAGTTTGGAAGGAATCTATTCATTGTCTCCCAGCATCTGGTATTGCTGTCAAGAAAAGTCTAATGTCATTTTAAATTTTATTTATTAATATCTTTATACAGCTGGGTCTCATTCTGTCACCCCAGCTAGAATACAGTGATATGATGACAGTTCACTGCAGCCTCCCGAGTAGCTAGGACTATAGGCATGTGCCACCATACCCAGCTTTTTCTGGTTTTAAACATGGGGTCTTGCTATGTTGCCCAGGCTTGTCTCGAACTTCTGACCTCAAGCAATCTTCCCACCTCAGTCTTCCAAAGCACTGGGATTACCCGGCCTGATGCCATTTTTATTCCTCATCCTCCAAGTGACCTATTTCTTCTCAGTGGAAGCTACAAGTTTCTTTTTCCCAAATGTTCTGAAACAGCATAATGATGTGCCTTACTATGAGTCTTTTCCATTCATTCTGAAAAGCATTTACTCTAGATAGTAATGCTATTCAATTCTTAGAAATGGTTTATATTTTTTTATTTGATGATTCTCTCCCCTTCATTTTCTCTATTATGTCTGTTGATCATAGATGATGAACCTCTTGAGTTGATCTCCAACCTTTCGTGTCTTTTCCTGTACTTTTTTCCACTCCTTTGACTCATTCTATTCTGAGACGTTCTCTTATCCCTTTTACTGAATCTTCAACATACACATCAAAATTTTAATTTCCATTTCCTATTATCTAAATAGTCCTTTGTATAGTCTCCTGTTCCTGTTTCACTCATACAATATCCTGCTATCTCTAAAATTTACTTTTAAATTTTCTTCTGTTCTCAGCACTATTTCCTTCTTCTGAGTAACCTTTGACTGTTTTGATATGGATTTTCAAACCTGTGTTCGAAAAAAGTGACAGGCATCACAAAATTTGATTGAAAGTTACACAGGGATTCTCAACTAGTGGACCTAAGTGCAGGATGACATTTTACTGAGAAGCAAACCCACTAAATTTCATTGCTATACATCTTTTCCCTTGGGTTAAGTTACTCAAAAAAAAAAAAAAAAGAATCAACTTAGAAAAACATTGGCAACCAGCATTTTGGGAACAAAGAAGATAAACAGGGCCAGAGATCTCACCATTCAACTTTCATTCAACTGACCATTTTCATTAAGATCATTCACCCCTGCCCTACCTCCCAACTGTTACCCACAACTTCTCTGGTTCCATTCTCTTCAAATAAACATCCAAGACTGATGCAGTGGCTCATTCCTGTAATCCCAGCACTTTGGGAGGCGGAGGTGAAAGGACTGCCTGAGTCTAGGGGTTTGAGACCAGCCTGGGCAACTTGGCAAGACTGTGCCTCTAAAACAAACAAACAAATAAATAAATAAATAAGCAAGCTGGGCATGGTGATGCACACCTGTGGTTCCAGCTACTTGGAAGGCTAAGGCAGAAGGATCCCCTGAGTCCAGCAGGTCTGCAGTGGCCTGGGCGACAGCGAGACTCTAACTCAAAAAATAATACAATAAAGTAAATTTTTAAAAATCCAGTTTTTTACTGGCTATACTAGATGGAAAAGGAAAGTCTGGGTTTTAAACTACTCCAGACTTTCAATCAATCCTGTTTTTAGTTCCACTCAGCACTCTTACTTCCAAAGCCATTGTTAGAAAAAATTATTTTTAATGGTCATTTGGAAGAATTAATAATGAATAAAGATGTTCATTGTGGCATTTTTCTAAGGAAAAAACAGTTGTTGGCACACCATGCAGTCCAGCCCACATCACACCAATGAAAGTACTGATTCCTCATAATGACCTAGTTACTACAACCAATGGTCAGTCTTTATCCTACTAGATTGCTATTACTCTTCTATCCCTTTCTATAAATTTCTTATACCTCCAAGTAGCAAATCTGTTATGACACCACGGACTTCCAATCTTGGCACCTCATTTACAATCTTTCCTCCTTTCTGTTCCCAAAAGTTTGTTTTGCATCCCTATTATGGCAGTCCTATTATAGTAGCTGAAATATATAACCATTATTTGTGTTCACATGTTTTCTCTCGTAAATTTATTTATTTATTTATTTATTTATTTATTTTTGAGTTGGAGTCTCACTCCGCTGCCCAGACTGGAGTGCAGTGGCAGGCTCCCGGCCATCGCAGCCTCGACCTGCTGGGCTCCAGGGATCCTTTTGCCTCAGCCTTCCAAGTAGTTGGAACTACAAGCGCGTGCTATCACGCCCGGCTAATTTTTTCGATTTATTGTAGAGATGAGGTCTCACCAAGTTGCCTGGGCAGGTCTCGAACCTGCAGGCTCAGGCAATCCACTCACCTTGGCCTCCCAAAGCGCTGGGATTACAGGCTGAGCCACTAAGCCCGGCCATTTTTCTCGTAAATTTATTGCCACTATAAGCAATCAAGTGTGACTTCTTCATTCTTCCCACTCCCAAATACCTCAGTTTAAAGGCATCTGTAACCATACCCTCATCCTTCCCTTGGTCACGATGGATGAAGTATCTCTGCTCCTATCAAAGTCAAACCCAAAATTCATGACTTGATCTTTTTTCCTATCCACTTTCTCAAGAATTTCACTTTTTAAATTATCTCCACTCTCAGCCAGGTGCAATGGCTTGCACCTATAGTCCCAGCTACTTAGGAGGCTGAAAAAAAAGAGGATCACTTGAGGCCAGGAGTTCAAGACCAGCCTGAGCAACATAGCAAAACCCCATCTCTATCAAAAAAAATGCAAAAATTAGCTAGGTATGGTGGTGTATGCCTGGAGTCACAGCTACTTGGGAAGCTGAGACAATAGGATAGCTTGAGCCCAAGAGTTCAAGTTTATAGAGCGCTATGATCATGCCACTGCACTCTAGACACATAGAGTGAGACTCCATCTCTTAAAAAATAAAAAAAAAATAAAACTATAGCACCCAAAGTTTTCTCCTCAGGTCTTTCCTTTTCCCAATCAACACTCTACCTCAGCTGACCATGTCCTCTTTGATATACAGTTGGTCCTCTGTATCTGTAGATTCAGCATGTGCGAATTCAATCAAACACAGATCGAAAATACAGTATTCAAAAGTTGGACATGTGGCATGTACTTATAATCCCAGCTACTCAGGAATCTGAGGCAGGAGGATAGCTTGAGCCCAGGGGTTTGAGACCAGCCTGGGAAAGGAGGGAGGGAAGGAAGGAGGGAGGGAGGGAAAAAGTCCAAAAAAGAAAGACAAGACAGTACCCAAAGGGTGAGAAATCCAAGAATACAGAGGCCAACTTTGTATCCAGAGGTTTCACAGGGCCACTGCAGGATCTGCACCACAGAATTCTGAACTAATCCCCTAAGGATACCAAGGGACAACTGTACTTACTTCATTTGGCTTCCAGGTTACCACATCTCCTGGTATTATTCCTACCTCACCATCCTTTCTTTGGAATGAGTCTCCTGAGACAGACTAGGTGCTCTTCTTTCTGATCTTTTAATGTTAGGGTACCCCAGAACTCAGTCCTTGGTCATCTCCCTTCTTTATCTCCACTAACTCCCAATCTCACATGGTTTTAAATATTAATTATATGCTGACTCCAAAATTTCTATCTCCAGTCTATATCCCTTTTCTAAACTCCAGAGTCATACTTCCAACTACCTACTTGGCATCACATGCATAGATGCAGTCATTTAAAGTATTAAAAAGGCCAGGCTCAGTGGCTCAGCCTGTAATCTCAGCACTTTGGGAGGCTGAGGTGTGTGGATTGCCAGAGCCCGCGGGTTCGAGACCTGCCTGGGCAACTTGGCGAGACCTCATCTCTACCATAAATCAAAAATTAGCCGGGCGTGGTAGTGTGTGCTTGTAGTTCCAGCTACTTGGAAGGCTGAGGCAGAAGGATCGCCAGAGCCCAGCAGGTCGAGGCTGCGGTGGCCGGGAGCGGCCACTGCACTCCAGTCTGGGTAACAAAGTGAGAGACTCCAACTCAAAAAAATAAATAAATAAAGTATTTAATACTAAAAAGTATTAAAAAGTCCCTTAGTGAATTCCTGATCTTTTCCCCCAGGGCCACTTCCATCTCCACTGATGCAAACTCTCTCCTTCCAGTTGCTCAGGACAAAAATCTTGGTGTCATCCTTGACTCTTCTTTCTCTCATACTCAACTAATCTGCTAGAGAAACTTTCAACTATATTCAGAATCCCAATTTTTTTTTTTTTTAGAATCCCATTTCTAACAATCCTCACTCAAGCTACTAATCTTTCAGTTGGAAAATTATTACTGTCTTTTATAACCTTGTCTAGGTCTCCTGCTTCTTCTCTAGCTCCATTCTACTCCCACATCCCTGTTGCCAGTCTATTTTCAACACAGTTGCTACTTACCTTTTAAAAACATAAATCAGACTATGTCACTCCACAGTTACATCTCAGAGTAAAAGTCAATGTCCTTCCAATGGCCCACTGCCCACTCTCCCACCATCTACACCTCTTTGACCTTGTCTTCTACTACTCTCACTCTTTCACTGTTTCAGCCACAGATATTTTGCTGTCTTTCAGACTACATGCTCCAGGGTTAGAGCAGAACAATCTCCCAGATATCTACCTTCCTTACCACCTTTAAACCTTTACTGAAATGTCATCTTCTCAATAAGACCTACCTTGGCTGTCCTATTTAAAATTGTAACTTCCTCCCATCCTCAGTATACCTGATCCCTTTTATTTTGCTCTACTTTTTTTTCTTTACCCATAAAATTTTTGTATTCTAAATAGTGAATAATTGACTTATTTAGTATACCCTGCTATAAGAACCAGTCCTCTTTTTTTTTTGAGTCAGAGTCTCACTCTGTCACTCAGGCTGGAGTGCAGTGGCATGCTGCTCACTGCCACCACAGCCTTGACCTGCTGGGTTCCTGCGATCCTTCCGCCTCAGCCTTCCAAGTAGCCAGAACTACACGCACAAGCTACCACACCTGGCTAATTGTTGATTTATTGTAGAGATGAGGTCTCGCCAAGTTGCCTGGGCTGTTCTCGAACCTGCAGGCTCAGGGAATCTACTCACCTCAACCTCCCAAAGTGCTGGGATTACAGGCTGAGCCACTAAGCCCAGCCAGCCCTTTTATTCACATTATTACTACTATAGTTTAAGTAATCATCATCTCCCCACTATACCAGTAATTTTAAAATTGCAGTTTGTTTTGAACCAGTTATTTTCCATTTTTCAAACAAAAAATGAGTAGAAAAAAATTTTACCACAGTGCTTTGCACATAGCAAAAGTATCTGTTTCATAACACATTAAGGTAATTATGCACACTGGCGCAATTCAACTACTGTATATTGAGTTACCTGGCACACAAAAGACACTCATTACTTTTGAAACCATGAATGAATGAAGGCATGTAATCTGCACTGCTATCACTTCAATTACTAGCTATTAGTGGTAGTAAGAGACATTCAATAATTTATTGAACAAACATTTTGTTAAATGCCACTTTCCCTTTTAAGGATGATGAAATCAAAATTTATTAACGTTAAATAACTTGTCCAAATTTATATAACTAGTAAGGAAGACCCAGGACGCAACCTCATCCTAATACCAAAACTCTTGTCTCTTCTCTTCTAGCCTTTACAGCCCAGACAATCAATTTCTGTTGAGTTTTTGTTGTTGTTGTTTTTCAACTCCACTCTTTTGGCTTAAGAACCTTAGTATATGGGATCCTGGAATGCTCTCCTATCCCTCCTCCCACATCCACACTCCAAATCAGTGCCTTCAAACTAACTGAAGCCTAATCACTCTTCTGGACAAGGTTTTATTTATTTATTTACTTTCCAATAGCTGCTCAGAGAGTAGTTGCTTTCAAGATTAATCCAAAAGTATCCTAAAAAATGCCATCATTGCAGTGGGGGCAAAGTTTAAACATCACTTCCTAAAAGTGTTCTCACATCCCAAATAAGATAGATTGCCTGGAGTAGTACTCCTACAGCATTCTGTCATTTTCTCCCCAACCCACGTCACATTTGTGATACTTGTTCAATGTTTATCTCCCCTATTAGATTACAAATTTCTTGGGAGAAGGAAAAAACCTAACAAAAAGTAGGAATATAGTACACTTGGAGGCCTAGTACACTACTGAATTCATTGAATAATAAACAAATAGCATTAGAATCCTTCGTCACCCATAGTAAAACCTGGTATACTGTTTAAATAACCAAATGGGAAGTGGTAAGTGCTTGGGCTTTGGAAGCCAAAATAACTGAATTAAAGATCTAGGCTTCCTACTCATTAGGGAACACTGAACAAGTTATTTAGCTTCTCTAAGTTTCATCACAAAATAATCACATATACCTTGCTATAAAAATTAACTACCCTATGGCCAGGCTCGGTGGCTCAGCCTGTAATCCCGCGCCATGGGAGGCCGAGGTGAGTGGATTGCCTGAGCCCACGGGTTTGAGACCCGCCTGGGCAACGTGGCGAGACCTCATCTCTACAATAAAAATCAAAAAATTAGCCGGGCGTGATAGCACGCGCCTGTAATTCCGGCTACTCAGAAGATTGAGCGGAAGGATCGCCGGAGCCCAGCAGGTCGAGGCTGCGGTGGCCGGGAGCGGCCACTGCACTCCAGTCTGGGCGAAAGAGTGAGACTCCAACTCAAAAAAAAAAAAAAATGAACTACCCTCTACCTCAAGATGTATATAATTATGACTTTTCAACAAAAAATAATAATAATACATGACCAGGCACAATGGCTCACACCTGTAATCCCAGCAATTTGGGAGGCAGAGGCAAGAGGATTGCCTGAGCCCAGGGGTTCGAGACCAGCTTGGACAACTTGGCAAAACCTTGTCTCTACAATAAATTGAAAAATTAGCTGGACATGGTGGCTGGTACATGCCCGTAGTTCCAGCTACTTGGGAAACTGAAGCAGGTTCACCTGAGCCCATGAGGTCGAGTCTGTGGTGGCCGTGAGTGCGCCATTGCACTCTTGCCTGGGCAACAGAGTGACTCAAGAAATAAAAACAAAAATAAAAAAAATCATAATACCCGTTTAAAAACCATCCCCTTCTTTTCATTCATATTACTAACGTTACAATTTAAGTAATTATTATTTTTCCTCTAGATCAATATTTTTCAAACTGCAGATTGCTTCAAACCAACTTCTCATTTTTTTTTTTTTTGAGTTGGAGTCTCACTCTGTCGCCCAGGCTGGAGGACCGTGGTACACACAGTCACTCCATTGTTGACCTGCTGGGTTCCTGCGATCCTTCCGCCTCAGCCTTCCAAGTAGCCAGAACTACAAGTGTGCGCTACCACGCCCGGCTAACTTCTCATTTTTTTTAATGGAAAAATATAAAATAGAAAAATACATATATCAGAGTACATACACACATTAAGGGCATATTGTTGATACGGACACAATTCAACTGTTTATTGGGTTAATGATGTCATATGTACATCCTATTGTGGTTGCAGTAAAAAAAAATTGAAAACTACTGCTAACAGATTGAATTAATATTACTAGGATATTAAATTTAGAGATCACAACTTGTCAGGAATAAAAGAAAAATAATAATAAATTCAGTGAGAAAGAGGCCCTGTCACTTTTTTTCACTGCTGTGTCCGTAGAACCTAAAATAGTGCCTGGTATATAACAGCAAAATAAATATCATTGAATGAGTGGTATATTCAGTCCCAACTTAATTTTCCAAATATATTAACCCTACAATACTCCTCCTCAATGCCATTTTCAGAGTTCATTAGATTCTTCGAGTCCAAACCTTGACATAAACTGTTCCCTCAGACTAACAAAAGTCTTCCTTTTCTCAACTTACCAAACCAATTGATGCTTTTATTACATTACATTTTATTATCAAATAATCTGATAGTCATAAAGTATGTCAGTATAAACATGAAACATGATATATTTTGAAGTGAATACGCGGTACAAAAAATATAGTTTTTTTTTATAATTAACTTAACTTTATGATATATTAAACATTTGACTAACAATTCAGCATGCCATTTTAAAATTTAAAAGGTCTTTTGAGGCCAGGAACAGTGGCTCACCATAACTGTAATCTCAGCACTTTGGGAGGCCAAGGCAGGAAGATCACTTAAGCCCAGGAGTTCAAGACCAGCCTGGGCAACATAGAGAGACCTTGTCTCTACAAAGAATTTAAAAAATAACTGACTAGGCGTGGTGGTACATGCCTGTAGTCTCAGCTACTCAGGAGGCTGAGGCAGAAAAACCACCTGAATCCAGGAGGTTGAGGCTGCAGTGAGTCACAATTGTGACACTGCTTTCCAGCTTGAGCGAGAGTGAGACTTTGACTTAAAAAAAAAGTCTTTGGAGGATGACCTAAATGACGAACATTTAATTAAAAATGAGATATTTTACCAAATACCTTCTTTTAAACTCTCTATATGATTTTCATGAGCACAAAAATTATACCATTGATTACTCTCTTTCGTAAATAGAGCAATATATAAAAAGTTGGTCATCACTAAAGACTGAAAGCCAGGAGTTTTGGTATAGTAAATCAAATAGCTTCGCAATTCACAAATCACTCTGTGCCTCACCCACAAATAAGCTGATTTGGGATGTATGAAGAAAACAGTCTATCATAGCCACTGGTTTTGGCAACTGTATTTTTAAGAGGTTAAGTAGAATTTCACAGATTGACATTTTTTAGGTTTCCACATATTAAACATTTATTATGTTCCAGAAATCAGACTTTGGATATTTACATAAATGTCTGCATCACCTTCAGATCTTTGAAAAAAATTACTTGGCTGGAACTACTACTACTTTTTTCCTCCTTAGGCTATTTTTTAAAAGTCCTATGCTTTATACAGAATTATTTGTTGACATACCACAGAAAAGAGCAGACACCATTTTTATCATTTTGCTTTTAAAATCCTTTTCCTTGTTCAACTGTAAGGTAAGCAAGTAAAAATACTGAGACTGAAAAAAATTCTGCTTTCCTATTCTTCTTCAAATACAGTATTTCATACCACCTACTAATTAGCCATCTTCAGTCAATCCCCGATTATTTCAGAGCTCACAATCTAAGAACTAATCTTCTTTCCATCACTTTAACCTTACCAGAGTGAACAGTGGAAAGTTCCAACTTTTGCAACTCCAGAATTAGGTTATAAATCTGGGAGGAGGAGGGAAATCTGACAGTAGTTGCTTGTTTTTTTTTCACTCCACTAAAACTCCCACAAGGTCTAAAACACTCATGTTCCAGCATGAGCTTTGTACATCCCTGTATAAAACTTGCTTTCTTAAGCTTCACTCTTTGCGGCTGTAGAAAAGTTTAAAATATTTCTGAAGAGATTAAATTGGTTGCCAAATACCCCGAAGTCCTCATGAATCACAAACGAAAACGTAACATTTGAATCGGCAGAAAATGATAGGGTATTATAGCCTCATCCACTCTACATTACGCAGTACCATTTATTAACTTCAAGTATTATTTACCGACTTAAAGATGTGATTTTTCTGGAGCCAGAAGAACACCAGCGCGGGTCTCTGATTACAAAAAGTAAACGCTCTTTAATCAATTCCTACCAGGATAGCTGATTGATCTCTGGTTTTCCTGTCTATCCTACCCTGCCAAAAGCTCGCTGACTTTTGGGGTGCTGTGATTGAGGGTCCCCAAAGTGTTGCACCTGTAGTCAAAAGGTACAATGCGCCCTTCAAGGTTCACAAACGTACAATAAATGCTTTATTCTTAGAATTTATGCGACTTCCTCCTCCCAAGCCTCTGGCGCCTGCCACCTGTGCCCCTTCCATCTCCAGTCGTCCCCGCCACGGTGGTTTCCAGGGGGGGTGTTGAAGGGGAAGCGAGGGCTTTCGACTCACCCCAACATCTCCTAAATCCAGGTAAAGAAGGCCCACACTTCCCCGCCCCGCCTAATGCACCGGTCAAGAGAAACGCTCGGTCTCAGAAAAAAAAAAAAGCCCCGCGCGGCTCCACCCAACAGGTGGGAAGGAGAAAGGAATGGACAGCTGGGCACCGAGGCCAAACCAGGCCGCAAACTGGGCGGGAGACAGAGGCCGCGGCCCCCGCGAGGCCTGAGGCGCGGCTGCCTCCTCCTGGCTCCCCGTATCTCCCCCTCTAGCTCCTTTCAGGGCGCCCGCCCAGGCAGACCTTACGATGGAGGCCACTCGATGCCATGAGCCGATGCCCGGGCCGACCTAGCCGAAGAGGGCACGTCCACCGACGACGTCCCCACAGCCACCGCCGCCACCGCCACCAGCGCCGGAGACGCCTCGTCAAGAGCACGGCGCGCATGCGTCGGAGTCCCCGGCGGCGAGAGGGTCACGTGGCTCCGCCGCGCGCGAGCCCCGCCCCCTCCGCAATTGCTACCGCCCCGCGGCTCCGGCCCCGCCCCCGCCGCCTTCAGCCCCGCCCCCGCCGCCCGCGAGCGCGGTGGAGCCGCTCTTATCTGGCTTTCTATTTGTAGGCACTTCCCTGGAGGAAACAGGGTGTTCGGACCCCTGGACTAAAATCAGACAGCACCACGATGCCACCCAGCGAGTAAAATATTGTTGTACCTTTGGGGCATATCTGAGATTTTTTCCAACAATTGCCCAGAATTTTCTCCTAAAAATTTACCAGAAATTCAGTCTAAGACCCCCTAAATCTCAAGCTGGCATGGACGCTGGTCCCACTCAGGTTTCCTGAAAACGAAACAATCGTGGACTTAGGAGTCTGGAAAACTGACTATTGTTAAAGAAATAGTTTTTCTATGACACTTGTTAAAGCATGGTAAGGAGGACATTTCAGGACCATGGTAATAGGTACGGGGACCACGCAAGTGAGTCTTGCAGTGGGATCATAGATACTGGGCTCAACTCCCAATACAGCGTGGGCAAGTGGGAGCCTATAGCCAAGGAGCAGTGGTAAGTGGATGGAAAATTACTAAGAGGGAACATCAGGGGTGAGGGGCTTTCTGGCTAAACACACTAGCATTCTTGCTGAAGACAGGCCAGGATAATCAGAGGACACCTAAAGGATGGTGGAGGAACCTGATTAGATACTGAGGATGGTCAGATAATCAGGTTGGGGATTCTTGCCAAAATGACTTAGCAAGGTTTTTTGCTAAAACTGGACTTTACAAAGGAGGTGCACAGAAAGGCCTAGCAGAAAATTCAGAAGTCTGACTAAAGCTTGGCCAACCAAAGACTCTGTTGCTATTAAAGGGAGATGTGAGGGAGGGAGGGGGAAAAGAAGGGAGATGTAAGTCTGGGCGTGGTAGCTCACACCTATAATCTCAGCACTTTGGTAGTCCAAGATAGGAGGATTGCTTGAGGCCAGGAGTTGGAGATGATCCCGAGACCACATCTATTCTTAAATAAGTTAGCAAGATATGGTGGCGCATACCTGTAGTCCAGGTACTCAAGAGGCTGAGACAATATTCCCTTGAGCCAAGGAAGTTGAGGCAGCAGTGAGAGCCTTAATCACACCACTGCACTCCAGCCTGGCAAAACAATGAGACCTTGTCTCAAAAAAACAGGGGAGGGGAAGGGGTGCGGATATGTAAATTATCCTCTGGACAAGCGAAGGGAATTTTATGTTGACAACCTTAGCAGTCCTCTTCAGTATTGTATCCCCATACCCACCCACCTCTAAAAAGTTTGTTTGTTTTTCAAATCTGGCTCGGGCCTTTAAGATCCTATTATAATTCTGCCCCTGTATTCCCCCATCGCTTACCATGCAATCTCTTGTCAAGGCTCAGTAGTATCACAACTGGGCTCCAAGTCACTCCTCTGGAATCTGTCTGCTTCTAAAATATTTCTCGACAAGACAGTGTTTCTTGTTCACAACCTGTTAATCATAAACCCCCTCAACTGCACCTTTGCTTCCAAATATCAAATTTTCAGCACGGCGTGGTAGCGCCGGCTACTCGGAAGGCTGAGGCAGAAGGATTGCCAGAGCCCAGCAAGTCGAGGCTGGGGTGGCCGGG